>NW_004624852.1:2547509-2569101 GCF_000247695.1 Heterocephalus glaber | reverse complement strand
TATATATCCCTCTCTTCCTCCTCATTTTTGGGGGGAACTGCAAGTTGAGGACAGGAAAGTGAGGAGATGTTGTGGCTTATATGGAGATTTTTTATTAGGATATTGCTTCCCCATGAACAATTTTCAGGTTTGTATGCCCAGGGCTATAATTACTTTTTCTGCTATTTACTTCAAGTGTTTGGACTCTGTCCCTATGTTTTCTTAAAAGAATTACTTCTTGTTATAACAGCATTAACAGAGTCATAAAACACTTCAATATGATGGTCCTTGCAGTTACAACACTTCCCTCATTTGTCTACCCTCTATGCATTCTAGGACAGTTTATTATTTCTGGTTGTCCTGCAGTGAGGTAGCTGAGGTGGGTTTGGGAGAATGGGAGGTGGTTGAATGAGCAGTGTTAGACACTAAGGTGGAGCTTAAAAGGGGGATAATGATAGAAGGGAAGAAACGTTTGATGTGTAGTCAGATTCTATTGGAGTACTTTAAGTTGAGCTGAGGGTTAGTTTGGAGAGTTTTCAGAGGATATTTGTGGGGGGAATGGTGAGATATGGTTGAAAGAAGGCCTGTTTTCTGATTGAGGAAACCTACCTGATTGTCTCAACCTGCTGATAGAGAGGACAATAGGCTAGGTAAGATATGGGAAAGCCAAAGGCATAGGATGGAGAGTACTGAAGGCTAGTACTAGAAAAGATGGGAGTGATTGTGAAACAGCTAAGTATGGGAAATTAAAATTTTGGGAGAAGGAGTTTACATGTTTGGAATAAGAATAAAGAAATGTGGTAATAGTATTGCTTTGGGGTTTGAAGTAAAGAAACTAGATAGGGAACTGAGATGAAGAAAGGAAATTAGACACATATTAAATCAGAGCCAGTGAAAGAAAAGACACAAAGTCAAAACCTAATAAACACAAGAAACCATAAAAGAACATAACAACCGTACATTACTAAATAAATCAAGAAACAGTAAAAAAAATTCAAACCTATAAGATAGCCAATAGGGACACAGAATTATATTCCAATAAGACAGTGGATATGTGATTCCCAAGTGGCTTCTTCACCAGAGTCTGAGTGCTCACATCCCAGTGATCCTCTGATCCTTCCACTGCTATACTGAAAATAACTCAGATTCAGCGCTACTTTTTGCCAGGTTGCATACATTCTTGCAAAGTCTGATTCAGTCTGAGTTCTTGGGTTAGGAACTCTTGCTGTCCCTCTCCCTGATTGTGATGGTGGAATTGGCAGACATTCACTGGCACAAAATTGTCCACTTAATCTGGAGTATTCATATATAATCAAATCAGCTACAGTAGGAATAAGCTAATCATTTACAGTGGTATATATAAAGTCAAGTTGAGAACATATCATGAGATTCAATTTTGGTTCTCTTTTTGGACTATAATGTGAGTAAAAAATAGCCTAAGTATTGACCCACAGCTAATATACACTAAATGGCATAGCTATGTCTCCTCTAATGAATAAAAACATTCAACAGGGTCTGGGGATTTAGCTCAGTGGTTCTGCCACCTGCCTCACAAACACAATGTACTGAGTTCGATCCCCAGTACTAAAAAAAAAAAAAGCATTCAACAGTAATTTTATATCATCAATTCTCTAAAGCCCAGGAGGTTGGGAACCAGGTAATGACAGAATGGGGAAACAAAAGAAAAAAAGTTTTTTAAAAAGTCTTCTGCTATGTGGTATGAGAAGGAAGAAATAGGAGGGGGAAAAAGATTCTAAGATCCTAATGGTGGTAAAGATGTTATGTATTTAGATGGCCATAACAGGCAAACTGGGTGTAAATTTGGTAGTGAGAAATGGGGATGAGAATGGATTCTATGCCTAATATATTAAAGAAAAAATTAAAGGGAGACAAGTGAAAAGAGGGGAGAAGAAAGAAAATAAAAATAGAGAAAGAATAATAAAAAGGAGAAAGAAGTCAAGTGACTAGATATGGATAAAAGTAGAAGGAATAAAAAGGGAGAAGGAAAAATTCTCTTACCCTCTATAAACTATATAGGAAGAAAAAGGCAAGAGAAATAGAAATGTACACAGAGAGAGAGAGAGAGAGAGAGAGAGAGAGAGAGAGAGAGGAAGGAAAATAATAGAATGAAAATGGAAGGAAACACTGGGTGTGGCGGTGCAACTCTGCAATCCTTACATTCAGGAGGCTGAGGCAGGAGGATTTCTGTGATTTCAAGGCCAGCCTGGGCTACCTAGTGAATTCAAGGCCAGCCTGAACTACATAGTGTAACTGTCTCTAAAACAAGAAAAATATTGAGGGAAAATGAATAGAAGGAGAAAAACAGCAAAAAGAAGAAAAGAAGTTTTCTATTGTTTTGGGTATATAGGTCTTTTTCATAGCCTAGGAATAAGGAGGAGAGTTCAAGCCAAGGCATGTCACTGCTCACACTGGAAGTCTAAAGTGACAGTCTGCCCCAGAATACTGCTAGATGTAGACATTCCCATATATTAGGGACAGGGTGCCAATGTGACCTTCAACTCCTATGTAACTCAGGCTGAACCCGGCCTCTGACTGCAGAAGCTTGGTCCACGTACACCAGATCCAGCCTCTCAACAGGACTCCCTTCAGTCTGCTCTCCAACTGCCAGATGACTCCCATGGCTGTCCTTCCCTCCTCCACTTTGGGAACTTGACAGTGTGGAGCATGTGTTAGAGTCAAGAAGCTGCTCTGGGACCCAGGTTCAAACACTGAGCCCTTCCATACAATTGCATCCCTGCCAGCTCTTGTTCTGCAATTGTGGTGTCAGGCACTAGACTGAGGTCATTCACCAATTCTTTACTGTGGAAGGCCACTCTGGGAGCAGTGTACCATGATTCCTCTGAAGGTTATAACTGTTGCTGATTTTGTCAGTCCCCATGCAGTTTTCTCCTCCTTGGGAAATGTTCTGTGGTTGTCTCTGAACAGTGTTCTTTGTGTTGGAATCTTCAAAGCAGAATTCAGACATGGTCACCACATTGTGTTTGGTTAATCCATCTTTCATGTCACTTTCCTTTTGTGATAGATTCCCCCCCTCTCTGTTTCTTACTGATGTTCTCCAATTCTCTTTGACTTGACTCCTCCTCTACTCAGCCATGTTTGATCTTCCAGAGCATTCCTTCTCATTGGATCTTTCCTCAGCTTCTATGATGTCATTCATTCTCTAGTCAGCCATATTGAATCCCCTATTCCAGAATTTTGCCTTGTCCAAGATCATGGCTGTTGTTTGGTTGGCTTCTGCTGTCCCATGCAGAGGAGAAAATGCAGTCAGCTCCAAGTTGGTGGGGAATCCATAGTTGTAGTTGGTTGGGGACCAGCCTGTGGGTTTGTGCATTCTGTCAGGGCCATGAGTTTGTGTGTTTCGCTGAGGCCACAGGCTTGTGTATTTGTTTGTAGTACTCTTACACTATTATTCATTTTAATTTCAATAGTTTATATTAATAACATCACTTTATTTCTGAATTTAGTATCTTGAGTCTTCTTTTTTTCTTAATCAAGCTAGTCAAAGTTTTGCAATTTTGTTGATGTTTTGAAGAATCAAGTTCTGGTTTTGCTGATTTTATACATTGATTTTTTTCTTGTCAAGTTTACTTATATATTCTCTAAGCTTCATTATTTCTTTCCTTTTGATAGCATTATGCTTATTTTATTCTTTTCTATTTCTTTAGTGTGTAAAAGTAGTTTGTTAATTTGAGTGCTCTCTTGTTCTTGATGGTTTTGCAGCTACAAAATTTCCCTCTTAGCACTGCTTTCATTGTCTCCCATAAATTTTGATGTTTTGTTTTCACTTTCATTTGTCTAAAGATGTTTTCTAATTTTCTTCTTCTTTGATCTACTAGTTGTTTAATACTGTATTGTTTAATTTTGACATATTTATGAGTTTTTCCAGTTTTCCTTCTATTATTGAGTTCTACTTTCATTTCATTCTGATCAAAAAAGGTACTTTGTATGATTTCAATGCTTTCAGAATTATTCAGACTTCCTTTTTCAGCCTACCATCCAGTCTGTTATGGAAAATGTCCTATGTGCACTTGAGAAAATATAATTCTGCTATATCTGAGTGGAATGTTCTACATATATATGTTAGACATACATGGTATTTACTGCTGCTCCTGTCTCCTAATTTTTCAGTGAATTTTTCTTTATGGTTGTCCTATTACTTTTTGTGTGTGTGGTGCTGGGAATTGAACTCAGGATTTCACAAGTGCTAGGCAGACACTCCACTACTGAGCTACATCCCCAGCCTTTGTTCTATCTATTACTGAAAGTGGAGTATTGAAGTATTTAACTATTGTGGTGCTATCAGCTTCTCCTTTCAACTCTATCGATATTTGGTTCATATATTTAAGAACTCTAAATTTTTGCACACATCTTTATAATTGTTATATTTTCTTTATGGTTTGACCTTTAATCAATATGTAATGTCCTTTTTTGTCATTTAAGACTTTTTGACTGAAATTCTATTCTATCTGATACTGGAGAAATTACTTTTTCACTTATTATTATTTTCATGAAATATCATTCATTGTCATTCCCTATTCAATCTATTTGCATATTCCAATCTAAAGTGAGTCCCTAGTAGGCAGAAAATAGTTGGATCATTTTTCTACTTAATACATTCTGACAATATACATTTTGGGATGGTTAATTCATTGATATTTAAAGAAATTACTGATAGGACAGGACTTGCTTAAACTATGTGTTATTTCATTTCTGTGTATTTTGCAGCTTTTTGTCTTTTGTTTCATCCATTGCTACCTCAATTTGTTTTTAGTTCATATTCTAAAGTGATAGGCTTTTATTTAATTTCTTTTCATTTTATGTGTATTATATAGATATTTTTATAATTACCATAAGGGTTACATATAACATTCTACATTTATAACATTCTGTTTTGAATTAATACAACTAAACTTCACCCACATACAAATTTGTATTCCAGGGCTGAGGATTTAGCTCAGTGGTTTCGCCGCCTGCTGCGTAAGTGCAAGGACCCGAGTTCGATCCCCGGTACCAAAAAAAAAAAAAAAAAAATTGTATTCCAGGGCTCACGTCTTCCTTGCAAGTGCAAGGTCCTGAGTCCAATCCTTGGTATTAAAAATAAAATTTTGTATGCCATACTGGTCTTCCTCAACACACTTTATGTTACTGATGTCACAGATTATGTCTTAATATATTTTTTACCCTTTAACACAGATTGATATTTTTATGTATTTGCCTGTTGGATGCCACAGAAAATAAATGTTATTGCAAAAAAAAAATACATACAATGATGGAAGTCCAGCAAAGTATCCCCTTAGAAGACAGTGTGTGAAACTATGGAAATAAAACCAAATGTGCTGTGGACACCCCAGGAAGTTGGAGATGCTAGGACCCTGGAATGTCTGTCAAAGAAAGTTGCAGCCCGAGCATTGGGCCATCCCATGAAAGAGGATGTGTGGGCTGTAAATTCCCAGACCATAGGGATGGGTTGCCCAAGGCTGCTGCAATGCGCGTTTTACTATCAACTACCCCAAATGCAATATATGAAAGTACAGGACTTAATGTTTGCCCTGTTGTGTTTCAGTCTTGCTTTGCCCCAATTAATTTCTACCCCCTGTTCTTCCCATTGGGAATGGGAATGTTTAAGCTATATAACTTATTTTTAAAATTTTTACAAGGGCTAACAGCTAGGAGTTTGCTGGATTCTCAGAATAGATGTAGACTTAGACTTTTAAAAATTGATAGAACTGTTGAGGCTTTGGGAAAATGATTATTGCATTTTTTATTGTTTGAAAGAATTTATGTTTTAGGTGAAATTATGACATTGTTTTTATTTGGGAATTAGGTATGTTTTAGAGATGTGTTTGGTTGTCAAGTTGACAAAGGGTAGGATGTGACAGTGAGGTTTGATTGTGTCAACACTATTATCTTAGGAGCCAATGAGGGGATTGGGGAAACAGTCTTCTAGGTGTGTTTAAGTGGGGCATGGAGGTATGATGTTGTATACTACATTTGGTTCTTCACCCCTTGCTTTCTGATGCTGCTCCCTTGCTTTTGGGCCACCATGAACTAGGCAGCTTCCTCCATGCCTTTCCTCCTTGTTGGCTGATGACCTTTAAGTGAATCCCCTGAAACCATGAACTAAATCAAACCTCTCCTCCTTTAAGTAGTGAGAGTCTAGTATTGTGTCTAGGAATGTAAAACTGACTTATACAGCAGGTCCTATGGTAATGAACTCCCTCAGGTTTTCGTATCTATAAATGACTTAATCTCCTCTTCATTTTTGAGAATAATTTTGCCAGATATAGAATTACTGAATGATAAGAAATTTTAAAATATTTATCAGAATTTTGAATATATCATCCCATTGTCTTCTGGCCTGCAAGATTTCTGTTGAAAAATGAACTAAAAAGTTGATTAAAGATCCCTTGCCTATGATGAGTTACCTGTTTTATGCTGCTTTCTAGATTCTCTTTTGTCTTTGACTTTCAACAATCATATATCTGGTGTGAGTTTCCTTGGGTTTATTCTAATTGGAGTTCACTGGTGCATTTTTGATTTTTAAAATCATATTTTCATCAAATTTTGGAGATTTCGGGCCACTATTTGTTTAAATAGTCTTTCTGCCCCTTTTTCTCTTTCGTACTGGACCCCAAATAATGTGTGTGTTGATGTGCTTGATGCTATTTCATAACTCTCAGGTTTTATTTTTCTTCATTTCTTTTTCTTTTCTACTCCTAAGGCATGACCATTTCAATTGACCAACTTCAATTTTGTTGATTCTTTCTTCTGTTTGCTCAAATATGCTATTGACCCTGCTTAGTTAAAGTTTCAACTCAGTTACTGTATTTTCTAGTTGCAAAATTTCTATTTCCTTCTGATAAAGATTATATTTAGGTTCTTAGTCTCATTTTTCACATATAATTTTTCTGATTTCATGTACTTTTTTGAGGATAACTAAAACAGTTATTTTAACCTATCTGTCTAGTAAATCCAATGTCTTTGCTGCTTCTAAGATCATTGTTGCCATTTCGTTTCCTTTTTTTTTTTGAGTGGACTGTGTATTCTAGTTTATATCTATGCCTTGTGATTTTTGTCATTGTTGTTGATAACTGGTCATTTGAAAAAATAATCACTTCTCTATCTGTATATAGGCTCTGTGTCAAGCAATCCCTTCAATAATTAGCTCTGTGTTCTGGGGCTTGTGTTCAGCCTGCAATAAAAGTTTATTTTCTTCTGAAGTCTTTCCTGAGTAGGCATCCTTTCTAGACCTGTGTATGGATATTCTGACTCCGTACATACAGTTGCTTTTCATTATCATAGTTTCCCCCAGAGTCTCACTCTAACCTCTCTTCAGTGCCTGAAACAGTTTCTTTTTTTTTTTTTTTTTGGTACCAGAGATCCAACTCGGGACCTTCCGCTTGCGAGGCAGGTGGCAGAACCACTGAGCTAAATCCTGAAACAGTTTCTTATGTATCTCTACCCACCATCACTTGTCCAATTTATATGCAGGTATGTAGTCTGCTAGCATGTTTTCGGAAAAAATGCAAGCTGTTTTTACCACCTAAGTTTTGAGATGGGCAAAGCAGATAGCAGTCCTTGATGCAGCTCTCAAATTAGTTAGAGATTTGCATTTGAAATCTGATAAGCTCTCTTCAGTCAAGGAATAGAATTTGCAATTGGACTGGCTGTTCCCCCAGACCAAGATTGTGAGCAAACCCATATGAATATGTCCCCAAACTTCTTATCTTTTTGAGGGTGGCTTTTTCTTGATTGTACACTCTTCTGGATGCTGCAGCCTTTGTTTTCCAAAGTTCCTGTAATTTCATTTTCATCACGTTATTCCTAACAACTAAAATGCTGTTTACCTCTCATTCATTTTAATCTTTAGCACCTGGCTCAATGTCTTTCATCATGAATACTACCAACATTAGCATAGCATCCATTTAGATAATCTGTACAATACCCTTGCATTTCAACATTAGTGTAGTCTCCCCTTGAAGATTTCATCATCTCTTCCACCTCAACGTTTTACTCTCTTGGTTATAGTCTATTCATTTTGTTGACTCCTAAATCTTGAATTTAAGAACCCTACTCTGAAAATATTTGTTTTCCTAATTCAATTATGTACCCCATGCCATTAATTTTTCAAACTAATTGAGGCATTTAGTCCTAAGTACTTTACTATTTTTCACTGTCCCTCATTACTCATATGTATTTATCTCTTCTCATTTAGATTCATAGATATCTGTATATTCTGTTCCTTGTAAATATTCTTAACCTTCACATGGCATTGGGATAAAATAGACAAAGTTTCATTCAGCCTTCCCATAAATCACATTCTAAGTTTGCTCATACTTTCAGGATCAAAGCAACTGGTTCTATGTGAGTGTAATAATATATTATTAATAGTTTTATCAATTGGGACATTTTATGTTTTCTTTTGTTAAGTGGAGCTTTAGTTTATAAAAATTACATATGAATTCATCTAAGAAATAAGATACAGAACAGAAAGAGTAAATGAAAAAAGTAAGGGAAGAAATTTTAAAGTATCTTTTCCTTGTGTGGGGATAAGAAAAGAGAGGAGCAGGAAAGCCAAGGCAAAATAACAAGTGATTTTAAAGAATTTGCCTCCCCTCCAAAATCCAATGATGTAATGAAAAAGCAGAACTTTTTTTAACCTTGCATAATTTAGTCAGTACATTTCTTTTTTCTGCAAGAAATAAGGAAGTGTGATCTCTCCCTCTTTTACCTTGATTCCTTCAGTTTTTATCACTTCATTATAAAAAAAAATGTTTTGACAGATATTTCTGTTGCATACATTAAAATCATGGAAATTTGTTTTGTCTCCAGGTCTATATGAAAATACCAGAAATATTTTTGCCAAATGGATTTATTTTACATTATACAATTTAATAGAAGTAATTTTCAGTTTTTTGCAACATTACTCTAAGAAAGACTCATCCTTGAAAAATTCTTCATGCTTTTCTTTACAAAATAAAAAAATTAGGTTCATGAGAGAACCTTATTGTCTAAAGCTACCTTTATACATAAATATCTCCTTTCATATGCCTTATATAGGTATAGCATAGTAACTAACCTCACCATGAAGAGATTTCCTATTTTTAATAGAATCATTATTTTAAACTTTAAAATAGAAACTATTGTTCATTCAATTAGACTATGCCACTCAAAAATTGATCAAATTGACGGCCTGAAAAAAAGAAGAGATGTCATGTAGGACTAACATGTCCCTGTATCTGTGTTTTATTTCCTATACAAATCCTTTAAAATAATCCTGAACTTCTGTCAGGCACTCCTGTTGTGGAAATAGCCTAGGCTAAATTGCAAGTTAGTTTACCATTTGACTGTGCCTCTAGAAATGTCAGCAAGAATACCAATCTGTCAAGCACTGCTGGAGCAGCTGTTGGTTGGTTAGAAATTGGAAAGCAACCTTTATATTGGCTTATTTATTTGGAGCAAACAAAGAAAGATGTAAAATTCCACAGTCACATCCTTGCTTCATTAAGGCAGATGTGTATCTGTTGTTTGTATGCAATATAAACCCAAAGCAGCACTAAGAATAAAAATTGTCCTTTGTTTAAAAAACACATCACAAATGTCAAAAAGAGAGAGAGAAAAAAAGAATTGTCCAGCAGTCAGAAACTTCATGAAGTGGGAAAATGTCCTAATTATTCAAGATATATAACTTCTAAAAAGATAAGCAAATGGTGGATAAAAAAAATATCTTTATTGAAAAGGAAATCCTACAAAAAAGTAAAAAGAATTCATCTTGTACAATCGATATTATAAAATGAGAAATCACAAAAGAAAGAATATCAGAAATCACAGTCGTTTTTTTTGTTTGATTGGTTTTATTTTTTTATTTTATTTTTTTTTTGGTACCGGGGATCAAACTCTGGACTTTGCACTTGCTAGGCAGGCGGCGGCACCACTGAGCTAAATCCCTGGCCCTGAAAATCAGAAATTAATAGTCAATAATTGTTAGGTTACTAGCCTTGGACATCTAAAATAGACGGAAAAGATAGCTTAAAGAATGTTGAGTTACATGTACATCTTGAAAAATCTATCAACCTGATACACATGATACACTTTCAGATACTGTGCGTTGACGTTCAATGACAAACTAGAGTTAAAACCATGGCACATGCACTGAAATGAACTTTCTGAAATGGCCATTCTAAAAAGTAGAATCCAGGTTGTAGATATTTTTGTATGTTTTCAAAAAACACTAGATTTACTGGCAAATGACAAAGACATAAAGTATAGCTCATTAAGACAGAATCAACAATCACATATTTAAGAGTATGTAAAGAAGGATTGTAATAAATATTATGATTTCAGTAATCTATCATGAGCATAACCTTATGATTTTAGAATAAATTTCAATTTATTTTGAGTTATGGCTACCTCTCTGCTTGAAATTTACTTTATGACAGACTGCTCCTAATTTCTATGGTTAGATGCTATTTTATATTATTATTTATAAAAATACCAGTGTAAAATATAAGATAACAAAAACATATCTTTACAATGTATTAATTTTCAACTCAATTAAAAAAGCCACGTAATATTTTTCTATAATTTAGAAAATTTTATTAGTACATGTTGCAATTCATGCGGTTTACAATCAACTTGGGGAGTAGTTACCTGTACATATTATAGTTTCTTTTTTTAAAACCTCCAATCCCCTTCTGTATCCCTCCTGCCTCCTCTTCTGGTTCCCCATTCCCTTTCTTTTACTTATTGATATTATTTGTCTTGGCTCATGTTATGACATAAAGTTTACATTAATTAACGTTGTTAGGTTCCTTTACATGGCACATTTTTATTCCTCTCATTTCCATTTCCCCTCCTCTTCACACCTCACCTTTGTTTCCTTTGACCACTTTCTTATTGCAAGAGATTCACCTCTTTGGCCCTTTGATCCATCCTTTATCATTTCCTTTGTACTTCGTCTCACTCAAATGAGAAATATCATAGGCACTTAAGCTTGCGTGTCTGGTTCATTTTATTCAACATTATATTTTCCAGGTGTTTTCATCTTCTTACACATGTCTCAAATTTGTCATTCTTTGTAGCTATGTAGTATTTCATTACACATAAATAGCACATTTTCTTTATCCAATTGTTTGTTGATGAGTATACAAGCTGCTTCCAGGACTTAGCTATTATGAATTGTGCTGCTATAAACATTGGTATGCATGTACTGCTGGAGTATCATGATTTAAGGTCTTTGGAGAAGATACCCAGCAGAGTGATAGCTGGGTTATATGGAATTCCTAATTTCAATTCTTTGAGAAATCTCCATACTGCTTTCCATAATGGTTGTAGTAGTTTGCATTCCCACCAACAATACAGGGCTCCTTTTTCACCACAGCCACAACAGCATTTGTTATGGTTTGATTTCCTAATGATTGCCATTATTTCCAGAGTAAGATGAAATCATAACATTGTTTTGCATTTCTCTAATGACTAGAGATGTTGAAGATTTTTTCATGTATTTGTTGACCATTTGTATTTCTTCCTCTATGAGGTGTCTGTTAATTTCTCTTGCCCATTTCTTGACTAGGTCATTAATTTTAGGTGGCTTAATTTTTTTTTTAGTTTTTTGTACATTCTAGATATTGGTCCTCTGGGGAGTATCTGGAAAATTTTTTCCGTTATGTAGGGAAAACTTCTTCACTCTACTAATGGTTTCTTTTGCTGTACAGAAGATTTTTAGTGTGATATAATCCCATTTGTTGATTCTTGCTGTTGTTTCTTGTCAACTGAGGTTCTGTTTAGAAAATCCATTCCTACACCTATATCTTCAAATATCTTATCTATTTTATCTTCCAGAAGGTTTACTATTTGTGTTTTAATGTTTAGCTCTTGAATCCACTTATTTTTAAATTTTAGTATATAGTTAGAGATAAGGGTTCAGTTTCATTCTTCTACAAACATAACCAGTTTTCCCAGCCCCACTATTTGAATAGGCTATCTTTCCTCCAACATATGCTTTGGTCCCTTGGTCAAAGATCAAATAGTTGAATATGTCTGAGAAGGTTTCTGTATCCTCAATTCCATTTCATTGACCCAGGTATCTGTTTGGGCTCCTGTACCATGCCATTTTTATCACTATTTCTTTCCAGTATAGCTTCAAGTCAGGTATTGCTATGCCACCTGCTTTGCTCTTATTGACCAAAATTACTTTTGCTATTCCGGGTCTCTTTTGGCTCCATGTGAATTTTAGTGTTGTTTCTTTAGATCTGAAAAGTATGCTGTTGGTATTTTGATTGGAACTGCATTGAATCTCTATAAAAATGTTGAGAGAATGGCCATTTTAACAATATTGTTTCTTCAAATCCAGGAGCAGTGGACATTTTTAAAATTTTCTGATGTCCTCTTCAATCTCTTTCTTCAGAGTACTGTAGTTTTGTTTGTAGAGGTCTTTCACTTCCTTCATTAGGTTAATTCCTAGTACCTCATTTTTCTTGAAGCTACTGGGAATGGTATTATTTTAATAATTTCCTTCTCATCCTATTCATTGTTGCTTTACACAAATGCTAATGATTTCTGTGTGTTTATCTTGTATTCTGTCATGCCAAATAATACTTTTGTGAAGAATCAGTAGGAAAAACGTGTCTCTGCCCTACTGAGGATAATAACATAATAAGAACTTCATAAATTATAGAAAAGTAGGTCAGACCTCTAAGTAATGCTGTATCAAACATGGATATAAATTGATGAAATGTGTAGATGATTCAATTTCCAGGTTTCTGGCTTGGAAACTATTCTGACTTGTGACATTCTGAGTCAGTTCTTAGGAAGGAATAAAGAAATTACTATTTTATTAATACAAATTATTAAATACTTATCTAAACTATATGAAGATGCTAAAAGTAATTTTTCTTAAAATATGTATAAAATATTTATTTCCATTGTCTGCAAAATTCAAGTTTACTTGAAAAAATGAATAGGAAAATGGATATTTCAGGTTTTTATACAAAAGTTGTTCAAGACAAAATTGTAATGGAATTGTTCTTTCTGTAACTCCACTTTCACCTTTATATTCTCATAATTAAACTGTTTGCTTAACTGAGATTTGCATTATACTTTAGGATTAAATATTACGGTATAAAATCATCACTAAATTTGCCAAAGGACCAACAAAGACAGACGTAATGTGAACTTTCTTCTTTATATTGTAACTGATAAAAATCTACCCAAATTACTTTGGAAAAAACCTTCAAAATACATGTTACACACATATAAGAAGTAGGTTCAATCTGAGCTAAAAAGAAAAACAAAATGTATTTTTAGCTGACATTGGATACTGATTTCTTTATGTTGCCAGTCTATTCATTTAAGATTTATGTTTTCATGAACTCTGTAAGTTAAAGTTGAAGTTAATTGTATTCTGAAATATATAAGGAGTGATTTTTACTCAATTTTTTAATCCTGGGGGCACACATATATTATGTAAGCACTTTATTACTGAGCTATATCTCAGGTCTAGGAAATTACTGTTTTATAGGGGTAGTAAAGTAGAATCTCATAAATTCCCACCAGCTGATAACTGTGTTTTGTTTGACCCATGCAGTATTTTGTCATTTAAAAAAACTAACCACCATGTGTAGCAAAATAAACTAGACTCAGGATATTAAATATCACATGGTTTTGCTTATATGTTAAAACTAAAAATAAATAAATAATGACAGGAAACTAGAAGGTAGACTTTTGGAGAGTGGAAAGGAATTAGAGGGGAAGGGAAAAAGAGGGGGATAATGGGATTGAAAATGATCAAGATATATTAAATACATATAACAATTTCCTAAAACAACCTCACCAGTCTGTATTACTAAAATGTTCTAATAACAAAATGAATTAGCCACCAACAGTTAAAACTCATGAGATTTAATATTAAAATTTGGATTTCTAGCTACCCTTCCAAAGTTATGAGATTTAGCAACTTGAAACTGTCTCCCTCCATGAGAAAAAGCATATTGCTACAAGTGGCAATAGTTGAATAAAAGGTGTTTAGTTTAGACAGGGCTTGTGCTTTCCAGTCTACCTCAGTCTATACCAGACTCTATTCATTTTTAAATTTTTATCAGTGCAGGTTTTCAGGACATAATGATTACATTATATAATTGTGGAGAATTGGCACATATACATAACAAGTCCCCTTTTCGTTTTTAATTTTGAGACAGTGTCTTGCTAAGTTGCCCAGGTTCAGGTTGTGACTCTCCTGTCTGAGTATCCCAGAGTGAGATATTTGGTATTTCAACTCTAATACTTAGATCAAGATCAACTTTCTTCCTTTCTTTCTTTCCTTCTTTTCTTTCTTTCTTTCCTTCTTTCTTTCTTTCTTTCTTTCTTTCTTTCTTTCTTTCTTTCTTTCTTTCTTTCTTTCTTTCTTCTTTCTTTCTTCTTTCTTTTTTCCTGACAGGGTCTCACTATGTAATTCAAGCTAGCCTTGAACTCATGATTTCTCTGCCTTAGCTTCCCCAGGGCTGGGAATTCAGGCATGCTGCCACCACACCTGCATACCTCTTCTTTACTCATTATATGACCTGCCTAGTCTCTATGTTTAAGAGAGTCAGTCATTTGTTGGTCACTTTTTTATTGGTACAAGTTTGTAGCACATGATGATTACATTCATTGTGGGGAGTTGGTAATTATATCTTACTGTCGCAAAATTTACAGTTGGCTTGGAATTAAATACATTTTGATGTATGAGTAACTCACTTTATTTTGTCAGTATCATAACTAGAACATTATCACTTTTTTGAGGTAGAAGTGGCATGATGGACATAGATTACATACCTTATTATTTCCACGTTATGCAATAATAATGAATACATTTGGCTATTTTTATGTTCCAGAAATTAGGAAAAATTAATCAATTTAAACCCAACACCAACCCTTTTAAATCAGTATTATATGTCTTATTTTCTAATTGAGGAAACTAGTGAAAAGACTAATTAAATAAATTGCTAGTAAGAGGATGATCTAGGATTCTTAGATCTATATGACTCTATAGTCCCCATACTTAATCAATACACTACTGTACTACTGCACAGTAGCTTGTATAATACTATATACATAGTAAAATCAATTTCAGTTGTGTGCCATTCTTTGGCTTCATCAGATTTTTTAAATTGGAAAGAACTGTTACTTGGAATATAGAAATATGAATATTGTGCAATTCAAGTCCACCAGTAGAGTTTTTAGAATTTGGTTAAAGGAATATTAATAAAACTTCATTTGGTGCAAAACAAACACCAATCTGACAATAATTAAACTTTTTTGAAAGTGCTTAATGTGTTTCTTGATATTTTTTGCTATACCAAGAGTATATACATTATCATTTCACTATTCTTAAAAGATACACATGTAAGTTTTGTCAGAACTGGAAAAGATAATTCTCACTATTCTTTTTTCATACATGTAAGATTTAAAACTCCATGACTTTTTGAAGGCTTAAATACAATGAAGAGTTTTAGGCTTTTATCTTATCAAAAATTATCAATAATAATATAACGGTATTAAGAAGTTAGATATTGGGATGGAACAAGTGAGCTGTAGTTCATCTAGAATAAGTGAAATCCAATAACCAAAATATAATATAGAAGTTTAAACATAAATTTGTATAGAGATAACTGCCAAAAAACTAATATCAAGAATGATTAGAAGCATTGGAATCTGGAGAATGAGAGGATTAGCAGCAAGGGTCTGTCTTGAAATTCTTGATTTTTATTATAACCTTTTCTATGTATTTATGTGCTTGTTTATTAATAATTTAAATATGTTTTCCAAACCAAGAAATAAAAAGAACATGTCATCATTAGCTTTTCTGAGATGAAGAAACTTTGAAAAGTGGTATATATAATTTCTACTTTGATGTATTGTTTACTAACAATATTTACTATCTATATTTTGTAATAATTATGCTTTTTTCTGGTATATTTGTAAATGCTAGCAAAAGGATGAATTAAGAAGACCCAATATATTTGAAAAATTCCCAGGAATGCTAGAGGGGAAAATGAATATGCCAGGAAAGCAATTTTCTGTAAACAGAATTGCCTAGGAACTAGTGAAAGTGAGCATTTATATAACATTATAACAAGGTTTGATAATTTCTAGGAAAGTAAAAGAGTAGTAATATAGTCATTCATGAAATGGGAAAAATATTTCATGGACAAACAAAATTCAGTAAATGTATAGTAAGGATATAATAAATAAATCAATATATAAGTAAATAAAATGCAGCTGAACAATTCTTAAAGACTGTTTTAAAATACAGGTTATACATAAGCCTATATGATCTTTTCCTTTATTTTGTTAATTACAAAAAAGGAAATGATCTAAATACCTAAAACAGGCTGGGGATTTAGCTCAGTGGCACTGCGCCTGCCTCACAAGCGCAAGGTCCTGAATTTGATCCACGGTACCAAAAAAACCCAAAAAACAAAAAATCAAACCCTAAAGCTGCACAACGCCTAGAAAACAACAGGGAAACATCCTCAGGACATTGTATTTGGCAATGATTTCTTGGATGACCCCAAAGGCATGGAGATCTAGATAAAATATACATAAATTGGACTTAATCAATTTTTAAAAAATTATTCTTCAGAGTACTGTATCAAGAAAGTGAAAAGATAAAGATAATTACAGAATGGGAGAAAATGTTCACAAATCATATATCTGTTAAGGAGTTGGCATCCAGTATATACAAAGAACTGTTACAACTCAAAAACAAAAAAGCAAGCAACAGCCCAATTCAGAAATAGATAAAGGATTTGAGTAGACTTTTTCTTTCTTTCTTTCTTTTTTCTTTCTTTCTTTCTCTCTTTCTCTCTTTCTCTCTTTCTTTCTTTTGAGACAGGGTCTTGCTATGTACTTCAGACTGGCCTTGAACTCACTATGTAGCCTAGGCTGGCCTTGAACTCACAGTAATCCTCCTGCCTCACTCTTCTGAGTGCTGGAATTACAGGCATGCACCACCACACCTGGCTAGGTAATAGATATATTTCCAAAAATTATACACAAATGATCAATAATGAGCTCATAAAAACATGCTTAAAATCACTAACATTAGGGAAATGTAAATAAAAACTGTAAAGAAATTTTACTTACCATCCATTAGTATGGCTAGTATGGAAAAAACAGGAAATGAAGAAGTATCATAAAGATATAGAGAAATTTGAACACTTGTGTATTGCAATTGAGAATGTAAAATTGTGCAGCCACTGTGTAAAACAGTTTGGTGATTCCTCAAAAAGTTATATATAGCTCACCTACCTTGTGTGCCCTATGTGGGAAAGAAAGAGAGCAGCCCTGCCCACTCACTCAGCTGCCATCTGCCTTGCATGCCCCACACGGGAAAGGAGGAGATTGGCCAAGCTGCCAACTCCTAGGTGGTTCTGCATCCTGGTTCTCAGGAAAGAGAGAAATATGTGACAGCCAAAAGGTTTACTTAATTGAGGACAATACTAATAACCCAGAGGAGGGTTTCACTCCAGGATGATGTTTTATCCTACAGCAGCAACTGGGTGAGAGACAGCTTTGGGAAACAGCTTTAGAGTTGGTGAGAGTTAGGCAGAGTTCCCCTGAGATCTCCTAAGAAGCTCAGTATCAGGACATGGGGCATGTATTCTGAAGGAAAAGGCCAAGTTCAGCAGGTGTAATCTTCAGAGGGAGTAGATTTGGAAATGTTATTTAGTCCAGTGGTCTTGAACTCTCACACTGCTTCCTACATCCAACAGAAAGCAGTATTCTAATTTACAATAGGTCAATTCCTGGTTTGCCTACATGCCTACACTGAAATCATAGATGTCTTTGCTTTGGTTAAGTGTGGTTCATGAGTGGTTATTAGGGGTTGTCAGTATCCAGTTTATATTTTATGCTATTATTGCTGAATTTACCACTATAGCCAAAGTGATATAGTTGTTGCTGTGAATTGGTTTTTGCTGCCTGCCAATATTTAGATTGCCTGGAGAGTCATAAACATTACTGCAGCTAATTCTCAAAGAATCAGGCACTGGGAGAAATAAGTCCCCCTCCCAATAAACTAAGGTAACTCGATGCTGAGACAGAAGAAAAGACCAATAATCAGCCAAGCCAAGAGGATACCTCTGCAACAAAGCTACCCACTATAAACAGCTAGCAAAACCCACCACAGAAAATAAACAAACAAATATAAACATGAGAAAACAAGGCAACAAAACGTTCTCAAAACTATCAACTCTGCCAAAGCTGATCCTCAGGGCACTGAGGAAGAGGATATAAGTCACACAGCAGAAAGGGTATCAGTGGAGGTAACAGATCAGTGATGTGTTTAGCAAATTCAAAGAAGATATAATTGATCAGATAATGATTCCAATGAAACAAATGATCAGTGAGCCAAGAGAAGATACTAATAAAAACCTAGTTGAGCTAAAGAAAAAGAGTTGCAAAACATCAATGCCCAGAATAGAAAAAAATGGGAGTCCATGAAAAAGTTGCAAACAAAAATCAAGGAGATTAAAAATATGATGGAAAGTATGAGTGGCAGAAGTGACCAATGTGAAGACAGTGTGTCAGATCCAGAATATAGGGCTGTGGCTAATGATCAATTAATGAAAGATCTCCTCCCCAGAAAAATAAGAGAGCATGAAAATTGGATCTAACACCTACTAGATGACTCAAAGAAGACTAATATAAGACATATTATAATTAGTGAAAAAGTCAGAAGACAACACAAAGAACATTAAAAATCCTGTTTACAGAAATAAGAGCACAAAACTTTCCAAACATGAGAAACCATTTTAACATACAGACATGTAAGGCATATATAACCCTGAATAGCTATGATCAGAAAAAAAACCCTTACCACATCAAAATAAAAATGACAGAAACATAACACAAGAGCAGAATCATAAAAGCTGTTAGATAAAAAGCAACAAATTACCTATAAAGGAAAACCCATAACAATTTCATAACAGATTTCTAAACACAAACCTTAAAAAAAGGAGAGATTGGAAAAAAATGTTTCAAGCCCTAATAGAAGACATATAAATAGTAAGTAAGGAGATTTTTGCAAATTGACAGGGGAACAAGAGATGGAGGGAGGGGCAGTGAAGGAGAGGGAAAAGGGAAGGAAGAAAAAAGAATTGAAGAGAAAATGATGATTAAAATAAAGCTTTTGAAAATGGGAAAGAGACCAAGAGTTGGAGGGAGCAGAGAGAAAGAGTATAGATAAAGGATGAAAAAAGTACATTTGGGATGTATTGTGTACGTGTACCAACTCTCCACCATAAATATAATCATTATGTACTGTGAACATGTAGTAATAAAAAATAAATCCATCAATATTATCCATCAATTCCACATCGAGGTACATATTCAAATAATTTAAAGGAGGTATTTAAACAGACAATTTTGCACCCATGTTCATTATTCACAGTACACAAAAGGTATAAAAAATAAATGTTCATTAATAGATGAATGGATAAGTAAAATGTGGTGTAGACATACAACAGGATATTTATTATTCAGCATTAAAATGGAATAAAATTTTGGTATATTAAACATAGATTAACCTTGAGGTTATTATGCTAAGTGTAATAAACCAGACACAAAAAGACAAATATTTTATAATTCCACTTATATAAAGTATCTGGAATAGGAAAGCTCATAATGAACATAGAATAGAGGTTATCAGGAGCTAGGGTGGCTTGGAGAATGGGAGCTAGTTGTTCAATGAATGTATGGTTCCAGTTCGGGATGATGAAAAATCATAGAAATGAATTGTGGTAATAGTTGCACAATATCATAAATTTACTTAATACCATTCAATGTGTACTTGAAATAGCTTAAAATGTAAATTTTATCTTGTGAATATTTTACCACAATTTTTTTAAATTAGAGAAAAAATTTCCAAAATAGGGAAAGAACTTAGTTAGAATTAGGCATCTGGCCAGGGATTTAGCTCAGTGGTGCCACTGCCTTGCAAGCATAAGGTCCTGAGTTTAATCCCTGGTGCCAAAAAAAAAAAAAGGATTAGACATCTTTTTTTCTCTTAGAAAATCTTTGATCTTTAGTCTTACCACTAAATAGTGCAAAGTTTAAGACCTTTAAAATGCAGATTCCTAATCAAGTTAACTTCATTCTTTGAAATTTGTGGATTTAGTCCTATTGTTGAACTGAAAATGAAAAAATGAAAGTAAACATTAAAGATGAAAACATAATTATGAAACTGATGAACATATATAAATAAATTGAACAAATAAAAGGATGTTGAATTGTGGGAGCTAGGTTACACACTGTTAAAGAAGAAAGTTATAAAAACCAAAAGTGGAAAGCTAGAATAATTCATGCAGTACTCAATTAGAATAAAAGATCACAGAATGAACTCATGTTTACCTTAACAGATACAGATTTATTAATGCAGAAATATTTATAGGTAATGTATATATGGATTGATTAGTGTATACACATGACATAAGACATCATTTCCCCCATTTGCTTCTAACTATTGTAAAAAATCAATTGACTATTGTTAAATATATACTTTTGTATTCTGTTTTGTTCCATTGACCTGTATCTCACTCCTCAGATTAGTGATACACTCTCTTTATTACACTGGGTTTATTGTAAGTTTTGAAGTTTAGTGATGTTGTCGCTTGTGTTTGGATGTCCCGCTAAAGCCTCATGTGTTCATCAGTAGAGTGGGTGATGCTCACGTACCATGATTCATGGTGCAGTGCTAGAATCGAGTGCATTAGGACTAAAGGTGTGAGTGCTACCACCCCTAAAGGTGGGTAGCCTGGACAAGTTATAAGGGACAGAAAGAGCTGTGGTCACCCTTTGTTTGCTTTGCTACCTTCTGCCCACCATGAAATGTTTCTCCTTTGTGATGCCTGTCTGCCATGCCACCCTGTGTTGGAGCCAGCTGATCATGGACTGAAGCTACTACAATGTGTGAGCTAATTAAACCTTTCCACCTTTAACTTTGGGTGCTGGGTATTTTATCCTAGCAATGAGAATTATAACTAAGTTAGTACCAGAGAGGTTTAAGGTCCCTCCACTCCCAGCCCAGAGGTAGGGGCTTCTGAGCTGCTGTCCCACTACTCCTGGTCCAGAGGAAGGGGCATCCTGGCCACCATCACTCCTGCTGCTCCCAGCCCAGAGGAAAGGGCTTTTGGGCCACCTTCTGTCCCGCCACTCCCGGCCCAGAGGAAGGGGCTTCCCAGCCACCATCCCTCCCAATGCTCCCCGCCCAGAGGTAGGGGCTACTGAGCTGCCTTCCCACTGCTCTTGGTCCAGAGGAAGGGGCTTCCTGGCCACCATCCCTCCCGCTGCTCCCAGCCCAGAGGAAAGGGCTTTGGGGCCACCTTCTGTCCCGCTGCTCCTGGCCCAGAGGAAGGGGCTTTTGGGCCACCATCCCTACCACCACTCCCTGCCCCTGTCCCACCTCTCCCAGCTCAGAGGAGGTGAGCCACGCAGGCACCAGCAGCACCCCTCCACCACCCCAGTCAAAATGAGAAAACACATAAATAAGTCTCAAAACCAGACTTCCAGATCACCTACAGCAACCCCAAAGGGAAATGAGATGGAACACTCT
>NW_004624852.1:2495782-2515219 GCF_000247695.1 Heterocephalus glaber | reverse complement strand
CTGTTTCTTTGCCAGTACCATGCTGTTTTTATCACAGTAGCTTTGTAGTAGAGCTGCAGGTTGGGGACTGTGATACCCTCTTCCCATGTCTCTGTTACCTAAAATTGCTTTTGCTATTCTGGGTCTTTTCTTGTTCCAAACGAATTTTTGGATTGTTTTCTCAAGGTCCGTTCAAGTATGCTGCTGGGATCTCAACTGGAATTGCATTGAATCTATATAGCAGTTTAGGAAGTACGGCCATTTTCACTATATTAATCCTTCCTACTCAGGAACAGGGGATGTCTGTCCATTTTCTGATATCATCTTCAATCTCTCCTTTTCAGAGTGCTATAGTTTTCAGAGAAGAGGTCTTTTATTTCTTTCGTTAGGATGATTCCTAGGTATTTCAGTTTTTTGGATGCCATTGTGAAAGGAATTATTTGCCCTATTTCTCTCTCAGTGAGTCTGTCAGTCATGCAGAGGAAAGCTACTGATTTTTGTGTGTTTATCTTGTAACCAGCTACTTGACTGAATTTGGTTATTAAGTCTCCTTTTGGATTTCTGTGATGTTTCTTATAATTCTGCATGTAAACTGGCTGTTTTCTAATATTTTTCAAACACTCCCTGTATCAATAAGATTCTGAGGCCAGTAAGGATTTCCAAAATAAGGTATGAAGTTTGGTATATATCCATTATTCAGAGGGCTTCTCTGGGTTTCCAAGGCTTGTGCTTCCCTTGGGAGTCTCTGTATTGGCCTCTGGCATGGCACTGGATTCTGCAGCTTCTGGTTGTAAACTGTCTTCATCAAGAACAATATCCTCAGGATTTGGTGGGGCTGGACAGAAATCTTCATTGGGGAAGATTTGCTGGAAAAGTTTTTCAGCCTGGCAAGGGATGAAAGGACAAAATCATTTGTGGGTATCGGCTTAAAATGTATGTGCTTTTCAGGCACTATCTAAAAAAAATTAAGTGTCACCTTTAAAAATGTATTTAACCTGGTTAAAATATTTGACCATTACATATGACTTTCTAAAAATCAGCTTTTACAATTCTCTCTTCTCCTTCTAATTTTATATATTTATTTAGGCCCACACGTCAAATATGTCTTTGATCAGGCTCATTAAGAAGTATTCATATTGTTGAGAATTTAAGCACCTGAGTCTTTCTTGATATTCTTTATATAATTTCCCATAGCTTCTACTTTTGGTATATATACATTCTAATTTAGTATATAATTTTAAAAAATCATTGCTCAAATCAAGAAAATTCTTTACTCTTTGCTCAACTATTTGCTTTTCTGAGATAATTTCCCTCCCACCAGCCTTTAAAAAGTATAGCACAATGTTTAAGCTCATAAAATTTGAACAGATGGTTGCAGTACAAACCCTTGACACTGAATAGATGGCCTCTGACACTTACTAGCTATGCAATTTACGTAATGCTTAGTCAGCTTTTGAATTTTGGCTTCATTCATAAAGTGGAAGAGTCTTAATGTAGAGGTGTATAATAGTTATGACAATAACAAATAAAAATGTCAAAATTAAGCTGAGCTTAATGTGGCAGGGTAAAAGAATAAAAAATAAGTGTGATCTTACTAAAAAATAGACAGTAAATGTGGTAAGTGACTTCACTGTCAGATAAGGATCCCTGCCATGTTAGGAAGTTACACTCTATCTCACTGGTGAAAGGGAGTCATAAAAGGGCCTTAAAATATATACTTGTTTGTTATAAGAATCATGTTTTTCTACGAATGGGTGCTACCAAGAAATCAACCAATAACAAATGCTGCCGGGGCTATGGGGAGAAAGGAACCCTTCTTCACTGTTGGGAGTGCAGACTGGTGCAACCACTGTAGAAATCGGTATGGAGATTCCTCAAAGAACTAGGATTAGAGGTTCCATTTGACCCAGCTATTCCCCTGCTGGGTATCTTCTCAAAAGAATCAAAAGCATCATACCACAGAGATACATGGGCACCCATGTTTCTAGTAGCCTAGTTTGTAATAGCTAAAACTTGGAGAAGCCCAAATGCCCAGTGGATAAAAAAGATGTGGGTTTTTTTTTTAATTTTTAAATAAAATGGAGTACTACTGAGCCATAAAGAATGATAAACTAGAGACATTTATAGCTAATGGATGGACCTTGAGACCATGCTCTTAAGAGAAATAAATAGAACACATGTGTAAATGCTGAATTGGTTCTCTGGTGTGAGAAAGTGAAAGTGTAAATGAGGACCAAAATGTATAACTGATATTGTGAAATAGGAAGAAAAGGTTCAAAGGGGAAGGAGAGCTAGGGAGGGCAGTGGGGAAAAGGAAAAAAGGGAAAGAAAATAATGAGAAAATAAGGAAAAAATGGAAACAAAGCTTCTGTAAATAGGGAGGGGTGGAGGTGTGCAAGGGAGGGAAGGGGAATGGGAAAAAACAAGAACCAAGATATATCATGTACAGGTACAAATTCCCAATGATGAATGTGATCATAATATATACCTAAAATGTACCAATAAACTTAATGAATAACAAAAATGAATAATGTTTTTCAATACCATTTCATCCTTTTTCCTGAAGTATACACATGGTCAGCAATTAGGGCAAAAGAGGTGAAAAACTATGGTCCACAGGTCAAATATAGACTGCTGCTTGATTTGTAAATAAAGTTTTATTGGAACACAATCATTTAACTCTTGTCTATATGGCTGCTTTTACAGTATAATGGTAGAGTTGAGTAGTGACAACAGAGACTTTATTGGCTGTAAAACCGACTCCTATATTAGGTGATTAAATTTCCTATTTTTTGAAAGTAGGTGGAGGGATAATAAAGAGATACTTTTGAACTCTGACATGGATTTGAAAGAAGGGCCACACAGAGGAAAACACTAGTTTCTTTCCCACTGTTGTATGCTTTAAGGGTTGGTTTATGCACTTGAGATTATATTAACGTTTATACTATAAACCCTTATTTAAAAGGCCTTCCACTTTGGTTCAAAAACATTAAAGTTTATTTGGGGATAAAAACAAATTGCATTACCTGTAAAAAAAAACATTTTAATTTCTGCTTGAAAAAAAATTGGATCATTAAAATTAAAATGACTTGATCAGTTAGGCCATAAAAGAAGATCTTGAGCTAGTAACAGAATGACTGATGGATGATAGATATGATTTCCTGCCCTTATTTGATAGCATTGGTTGAATATGATTTTCAAGGATCAACATTAGACTATGAAGAAGAGAATCAAAGGATTTTGAGAAAAAGCTATAGACATCTGAATCATGGCCACTGTCTATAACCCTGGTTCCATAACTAAAAAATAGATTAAAGGCTCAATGAGGTAATTTTCTACAAAAAGTTCCCTATAATGAATAGGAATGAAATCTGATCCTTGCCATCAGTCCTAGAACATCAGACCACCACCATTTACTGATTTAATACACACATCTGCCAACTCTGACAAAAGTTTAGACTTGTATCTCAAAAAAGAGTTTTTTACTTGTCAAGGGCAGAGATGTGAATTTGTATATGCATATGGGTATTCTGTTTGATAGAAATAGCTTGTATTAGCCTGCACCTTTTCAGAAATCTTCCCAGGAACACTCACAAACTTCAACTTGGATTTACCATACTCTTTAGCAGCTATAGTAATAGCTCTTGGGACACTGTGGGTTTATGACAAAACATTAATGGAATCATATTAATTGTGAAAAATTAAGTTATATATTCTTTTCTAAGATTAAAAATACATTAAGACTACTGTAAAATTACATTTTGTATGCACTTTTCTAGTTACACCCTTATTGAAATGACTAAGGTTAGCAGGGAAAGAAAAAGTTTGTGTATTTCAAAATAATCCTTACAGGCCAGCTGCTTAAACTGGAACTAACATTTCTTTAGAATGCTGGCATTATAAATTCATTTTTATGGAAAGTATTTCTTCATTTTTATGAGAAACATCTTCCATCTTTATTCCCACAATGGAACTCATAAACAATCTCTTATTATATTTAAGGATGTGAAGGTATCAGATAAAGTATATTCAAAGTAGCCTTCTAGTTTACAGACAAAACATTTATGGGTAAATTGTAGAGATGGTATTGCATGAGAGAGATGTTTTTCTAGTCTCCTTTCTCTCCTCTCAGAAGAAAAACAACAATTCACTTTCCCTACTAAACCAACTTTTTAATACAAAACCAAGACATACTAACAGCCTTACCTGTTTGACTGCATTATCATTTCCTAAACCACAGTCTGGGCCAGAGCAGACATAAATATTGGGTGGTAAATCATTGTAACAGTCCCTGCTGACTTCTGAAGAATCTCTCATATTGAAGTAGAGAGCCCATAGAATTCTTGGCTTCTCAATGTCTTCATTTTCTAAATGTGAAAATACACTTTAAGCTTATCGGTTACTATACTGTGTAGCCAATTACCAACAAACCCATGAGTAGTCAAAGTAGTAAATCAGAGATTTGTATATAAACAACTGCTAAATGTGCATCCACAAAATTTATATATATTTGAAGCAATGATGGCTTTTGAACCTAAGACAAGTTAGATTTTAAAAATTATTCTGATTAGTAAGTTAATTTGATTTACCTCCAATTATGCTCCCTTGGATTTCTATTACATCTCATTAGCATCAAAGTGCTTACAATCATCACATTCATCCTTAAATTATATCTATGAAGAGATAATATAAATTGATTTTGTGTTTCAAATGGACAAACCAGCTAGATAAGTTACATCGTAAGTTAATAATATGTATATATGAGATATCCAAAATAACAAAATTTAAAGAAATAAGAATTAAAAGTTATCTAGGGATGGGAGGAGCTGGAGGTAAATGGAGGGTGACTGCTGATGGATATGAAGTTTCTTGTGGAAGTCACAGAAATGTTCTAAAATTGACTGTGATGATGTCTGGATAATTCTTTCAATGTATCTTTAAAAATTGAATTTTACACTTTAAATGGGCAAATCATATGGCACAGAAATGATATGTCAATAAAGTTACTATTAAAATAGCATATGAAGGATAAAAACTTTGACATTCTAACTTACATTCTAATGTTTTGTTATATTCAATCACAGAATTAATGACAACCAACAAATAACAAAAATGAGGTCATATTTCTTTTTTCTTATTTTCCAAAACTGGGGATTGAACTCAGGACCTTGTATTTGCCAGGCAGTGAATGGGATAAAATAAAATTTATTTTAAAAATGAGGTCATGAGAGTGCATGTCATTTTGAGTACATTCTTTCATTTAACAGTGAGTATGTTATCCTATTAGTCATTGACATAAAAGCTGGGGATACATACAAAAATGAGGCAGACTTAGTTCTTACTTGTCTCTTTTTTTTTTTTGGTCCCCTAATCAGGAACTAGCACACATCAGATGCTCAATAAATAATTTTTGAATTGATTTTAAATGTTTTCAAGTATGTGCTTATACAAAGGTCCAAACATTTTTCTGTATCTCTTTTTAAACTGTTTTAAATTTTCTTTAGTTGAAGACAGAAAATATTCTGTTAATATGTTTATTGACTGTAGTTTTTCTAGTCTGAGTCCGAACAAAACACAAATTCTGTACAATATTAATAGTGGATGTTTATGAAGATTACCCAAGTCTATGAGGCACTTTGTGAATCATAAAGAAAATGTTAAAGGAATAATTATCTAGCCAATGACTGTTATTGTTAAATTGGTAATAAATGCAGAGAAATTTGCAAATAATTATAGTACTCACTTTATAAGCATGTTCTTTTCCCCAATTTGGGACAAATCAGATTTTATTATATTTAATCTAAAATATCTTCACTGCAAGAATACTAAATATACTATTTTTCTAGTTCATTCTGAATAATTCATAATTGTTAATGCAACAGGATGAAGAAACTGTGTGAAAGAAGTGATCTCTGAAGGTGCCTCTTTCTAATGTTAAGATCTGAGGCTAAGGTATCATTAACTTCATATGCTGGAACACATTACATGTCAAAACCTATTTATTGATGAAATAAAAAAACATAAGAAACTGATACTTCACAGCTAAAACCATACTAGTTCCAGTAAATTGATGAATTTAGTTTCAATAAATTATATGAGAAGGTACTTACACACACCACCTATAATTTGTGACACCTGACTTAGGGAGCCTTGCGGTGAAGGTACGAAATGTCTTATTTATCGCCCAACCCATTTCTAAAAATATGCTAGGGGAGCTTATCTTGTACTTCATGAAAGTTTCATATTGAAGAAGGGTTTTCATTCAATAAAATTTGAGGGAAATAAATAATCTAATAGATTATAGGAAAGAAATTTCATGGAGGTAAAGGCTTTGAAAAGAAACCAGGTGAAAGGTGAAAAGTTTGACATAGGCTGAAGATAAATGTTCTAGATATAAAATATCAAGTTTGGGCATTAAAAAAACCCTTCAAAGAGATATACAATTGTTTTATATGTCTTTGAGGTCAGCTGGAAGGGACACAGACAAGTGGAAAAATACCATGCTCTTGTGAACTATACAACTGTCAAAAAATGTTAAAGTTGAGCTTTGGTTAGGAGTGCATCACAAATTGCCAGTAGAAATGGTTTTCTGCATTAGCTCATTTCTTTATTTTACATAGTGTGAAGGACTAAAGAAGTAATAAGCAATTTAGAATAAGATCTTTGGCAAATTAAATTTGATTAAGTACTGAATAAAGCAGGCAGAAAACAAGCAACCATGGCAAATCAAATTTTATCTACAGCTGCATTCCATGTCTAAGGAGAGAGTAAACTACAGTGGAATCCTCAAGTTACGACAGGCCTGACATAGGAACAACTTGGATTAATTAGGTTAATAGAAGGTTCATCTGTCTCATTATCTATAGCATGTAACTAGGTAAACATCCAGATCTCAGCTGTATTGACTTAGTTACAACCAGCCCTTGGGAACTGATTGAGTTCATAAGTCAAGGGTCTTTAGTTAAGTTGCCTGTTGTGCTCTAGGGCTTGGTGCTTGGCCTGCATTTGCCTTTCATTGTGTATCCATTTCCCTACCAATGTATGCTACTAAATGAAGGTTTCTATGTAAGCACATGATGATGATTTTACCTGTCAACATCAGCACTGTATTACTAACATGCAAATTACTGGCTTATTTTCACAAATTAAAGTTAACCAGCCACAAATATTAAAATAAAAAAAGATAAGACTTTGCTTTCACAGCCCCACAAAAACTCAACACTCTTACCAGCCCCCAACTTCAAACTACTCCATGAGAGAAATTTGTTTTTTAGGAAATTGCGCTCTTTGAGATAGAACGATATAACTGCACAAGCCATGCACAGTGGTGGGAAAAAATGAAAGAAGATGGTGTAGTGATGACACAACATTTAAGACATTTGAAGATGTAGTACTAATAAAATTCCTGCTTCAATTTGTATTGAAAAATTTATGGCAAAATAAGAAACCACTTAGGATAGTTCTTCCAGTGAGACTGGCACACCCAATACTTTATAAATCTCTTTGAGATGCTTTGAAAGGTACTCTACAGTCTGGAAGAATTACTACACATAAGAGCAGTGAGCAATTGCTTCAATTTCTCACCCGCAGAATCACATTCATTAAACATAAAACATCTGGTATTTCCTTGGAGTAAGAAGTAAGGAGAATTTAGAGATCTCTGAAGTCCTTAAAGGAGGCTGGCAGGTAGGGCTCTTAGATGTTATTAGTATGAGTGCTTCTTTAGCCACAGCACCTCTCAAGAGCTCTGGCTCATGCAAGTGAATATATAAGAATGAAAGGGAATACCTTCAGAACTTGACTGGAATTTCTCATACACACTGTCTAAAAAGTACTATAGTTGAAAAGAAAATATCATCTTTTCCAAGAAACGACCTTTGTTGCAAGGTGACTAGGCTTTTACAAAGGTTTAAGATGCACAGCATCACATGGAATGCAGAACTCAAAAAGAAAGTAAGGCTATTCCTTTGGTACATGTTTTAACAAAATATTCACAATGCTCTTAAGTGTACAGTTTTGCATTACTGTCAAATAATAAAAATAAAATAAAGGCCATCAATCTGTGAAAAATACAGGTTTTTGCTACAGAGAAGAGTGTGCCTTAATGTATTGAAAGTTCATATTGCTCATAGAATTTCTTCTTCTTCATTTAGGCAGGAAAATGAATTTAGTTCTTTTTTCCAGGTGACTTTGCTTCTTTGACCTGCCATGGCCCAGTGCTCACTTTATCTGGTGATTCATTTTGAATAACTTCAACAGTATTTGTTCTGACATTTTAATTAAAATATGATCACTATCTCATCCTGATGATAAAAAGGCCTATGTGTCAGTGAACACTAGCTTTTCAGTGCCTCAGTGCACCCAAGGACCCCTCTGAGAGCATAGTTATTACTAAAGAATTTTGCTTAGGTTCTAAAAATACATCATTTCAAAATGAGATTATTTTAACCATTAATATTAATGTTTAAAATTCTAAAGTGTCTGGAGGATGTTAAGCAATGAGCATATAATGGCCCCCAGTTTGATTTTATGAAACAAAATTAAATGCATTTAAGAAATGAAGGGTAATGATATAAGATCCAAATTTAGTGTATTATTTGAGACAATTACACAATGAAATTATAATAGAAACATTATGAAGTTTTCATAAATGACAAGAAATTTAGGATTTTTATAGGCAAGACACAGATATAATTAAAGCCACAAGGTAAAATGATTAGTTCACATTAGGTTTAGGAACATTATCATGTACTATAACTTTTCACCAAAATTTTAAAAACAATTTAAACATTTTATGATATTTTCAAATGAAGACAACTTAAATCATAAATTAAATTCTAAAGTGAAACAAGTTTTAAGATTGAAAGACTTTATTTGGGGAGCACACAAAGAAATTAATTCTATTGATATTAGTTCACAAAAGTGGAAAAGTTTGTATTTTTATGTAAATATAAATACTCCTCTCTGTACCATCTCATTAAGAAAACAAACAGACACAAGAGATAAGTCAAAAGGAAACACAACAGGTAGGAGTAAACATGGTTGTCTGAACAAATGTAATATTCAAAGAAAATAAAGATGTATGAATTAATGGGAGAAAGTAGAGCAAGATTCAAGTGAATATGCAAATGCTATCAAATCATCTTCAGTTCACATAAATGAAGATTCATCAGGCTATTTGATCACTTAAACATAAAATATGCCACATTTTCTCCATTCATGGCTATAAGAGAGACCATATTATGTGGAGAAAAGCTTAAAAGTTTATGTCAGAAAAGCACTTTTTCACCATGAATAAGAACATGTATAGTTTTGAGAGCTAGACAGTTACATCACCAGCATGCTATGGATTAAATACAATAGGAAGGATTACTACATTTGGAAATTAATATTTTAACCTTCTATCAGTTCAATAAACTTGTTTTTATTAAAGGAGGGTAACTTTTCTGATAAAGGAATATATGTTCTTTTGTAAAAAATATGTAAAATAAAGAAAATTACAAGGAAATTTGTCCATAATCCTACTAAAATGAAGAGAAATTTTCTGACAGTCTTTTTTTCATTCACATGAACATGTATGCATATAGCTATTTGGCATTTAATTTTATATATTTTTGTGTATATGTGTGATATGTATTTTTTCTTTAACATAAAGATTGAAGATTTTCCCTATGGATCGGTAGATACTGTGCTCAACCATCTTAGTAAAACATATGAGAGTGTTAAATACATTATATTTTCATTCAGAATGCAGAAGCCTTCATGGGACATTTAAAAAGAGTATGACAGTTACATCACCTTTTCATCATAAATCACTGTTTTTCTTACCTATCTCCATTTCGGTATATGGAATAAACAATTTCTGCACAACTGGTTCTAAATCTTCTTTTGCTGTTTTAAAAGATGTGCAAGTCAAATGAACTAAATCTGTAAAGATAAAACAAAAAAAAATTTTTGACTTTCTCCTTGTCACAACTGTTTCACTCATACTGAAGATATATATTTAGCTAAAATATGTATTAAATAAGAGCTGAAAGAACTCATACTAAGACCTAGTTGAGGTTAATTTTGTAAAGCTAAGAGCAGAAAAGCTTAGGAAAATCATGTATTCACAGAAAAGAGTCTATATTATCCTTGGGAAATTCCTAAGGATAAATAAAGTAACAAAATTACTGCATAAAAAAGACCCCAAATGGAGTATTTACCAAGATAACACACTTCCTATCTTTAAGGCAGAAGAAACCATTTATACACACTTTGCTGATAAGGTAATAACAAATTCATCATAAGGTTCTCTAAAAGGCTTTTAGGGGAATACTGCTGACTTAGTTTGAACCATACATATATACTTGAAAGTCCACAAAGAGGCACAGATCAAAATAGTCTATATAATATTTTCAGAAACTTGAAAACATTTCTCTTTTGCATTTACAAATTCAAAGGGCCTGAATCTTAGAGGTCAGTTAGAGTATATCCTGTTAAACAAACAAAACAGCCCTTCCTAGAAATGAAATAGTATAGCCCAATGATGGTGAACCTTTTAGAGCTTTCAATGATACAAACAGCCTGCTGTGGCACATGTGCCATAGGTTTGCCACCACTGGTATAGCCTAACTCTATTAGAACTAAAGGCCTATGCTGAAATAAAGGTGGGTCAAAAGTCCTAAACACTGAAAGGAAGGACTAAGGAAATCCCTAACTGGGATAAACTTTCATGGTTCTGGAAAGGGCTTGCTTGGGGTGGAATAAAATAATGGCAGAAAAGTATATACTAGAGAGGAAAGAGTATTAAGAAATTCTTCCCCCCGATATACCAGTAGAAAGGTATACCTACCTCTTGTCCAAGAGTATTTTGAACAGTAAGAATTTTTGTTGAAACTATAAGAACATAGTTCAAATTTTATCACAGGAGCCAATGTCAGAATAGGATTTTCATAATCAAATTCATTCCATAGTCAACTATTCCAAGATATCTAATAAACTGAGGGACTCTTAATGACTATGTGATCCAAGATCAAATGTTTTAGTCTTGCCCCCCAAACTCCTTACCCTTGTCCTGGTCCACTGAAGAAAATAATAATCTAAGGTAGTTCCTGAATTACTTATGGTTTAATAAAAGATCTGCCATATTTGATGATTATTTTTACATGACTGTAAACAATGATTCCCAATGGTTGTGGGATACTATAGGATGTATGGTACTAATTATTTCAAATGGTATACTTAACTTCACATCAAAATTATTCCAAATTAATTTAAATTTTCTGAATGCTGTTTAACACTGCTGATGATGGGTAAAGTCCCTAGACAATAAACAAGGTATACAACTACAAAGGTCAGGAATCCCTGATAAAATATGCGAGAGTGACTGTCCTCATATGTCCTGTCCCTTATCTCACAGTCTCACAAGATATCAATGCTCATGTCAAAGTTCCCAATTTTCTAGTACTTTCCTATTCAGTTAATATTCAGTAGGGGAAAAAAATGAACATGGACACAAATAAGACAGTATATTTTGAAAAGTACCTTAATGGTTAAATTATTCATTCTGTTCAAAGGACATATATTTTAAAGGACTATAATAATGTAAATATATCATCAGGTTTCTTAACAATACACCAGTTCAGCCCACATAATGATAGTAAAATTTCTAGTAGCAAAGTAGGATTATTATCTTATACTTAATGACTTCTATAGCAATTCTGGAAATGCAAACACATTCATAACCTGGATTTTCATGTCAAGATACAGATGTGACTCAGATAACACATTGTTAATTGATTTAAAAATTTAGGGTACAATCAACTTTTTTTCCTATATACTTCTGTTTTGTAGTCACATACTTGTATATTTTACTATGAATATATTTTAGTTTTCTTTGGATCAGAAATTGTCAGCTATAATACCTTTATATTCTGATTATTTTCAAAATTGGACTAATCTTCATACCTCATATATCATTTGTAAGGTCAAGCTTTAGAGAGCATTTTTCTCTCCTTTGTCAAACACAACATTTACTTATATGGGTGTTTAATAAATGTTCTACACTTTGTCATTTTTAACCCTCAGTGGCAAGAGTTATAGTTATATAGCAAAACCTAAGACAAATCACAAAATTATGTATAATAAATATCCACTCAATAGAGTAATTTTACCCCCTTTCACCATAAAGCAGCATTCAGCCATTGTAAGATATAGTTAGCTACCTACAGATCTTAATTCTTTTTTGCATCCCCTTTCCCTCTCATCCTTCCCCCCTCTATCTTTTGATCCCCTTTCCAATTGAGAATGATCTCCCTACTTCCTCTTGGCTTTTATTTTGCTCTTTATTTATGATTTGGGTTTCTCATATAAGGGAAACCATGCAACATTTAAGCACATGTGTATGATTTGTTTCACTTAACATTATGGTCTGAAGGTGCATACATTTTCCTACAAATGACTCAAGTCTATCCTTTCTGGCACAGTAGTACTTCATGGTGTGTAAATATATTTGCTTTATCCATTTATCTATTGACGGACATATGGGCTGCATCTAAGATTTAGCTATTATGAGCTGTGCAGCTATAAACATGTATATGGATGTAAAAGCTCAGAGTCAACTTGTATATTCACAGCAGTATTTAAAAAAAAACTGTATGGAAACAACTTATGATCATGAAGAAAAATCAGTTTACTTGTACAATAAAATTTGTCCTTCATGAAAATACTAATAAAAATGATTTAAAATTCACATTTTCAAACAGCAAATAAATAAGCAAAAATGTACTAAAATTATTTTAAATCATTATCTAAATCCACTTCTTATTAAAGGTATATAACATTTTAATAGTTATTAAAGCAGACAAGGGGGATTCAAACATGACTGAATAGAGGAGTCATATCTGAAAAACTCAGATCAACTAAAACCACAAGTAATTAGAAGAAGGAAAGGAACAAACATCAATTGGAAAGAAGAGAATTGTAGATCAAATAAAACATACATATAAGAGTTTAAAAGAGAAGAAGCAGGCCCATATGCCTGGCCTATTGGGCCCCTGCCCATGCCCATCACAACAGCCATTTTGAGAAGTTCCCAAAAAGCTGGCAGGATCCAAATAGTGGACCAGAATCTAGCAGACAGCACAGGGGTCCTTTGCCTCATCATCGCCTCTTCAAATGCAGAAGACCCTGCAGCCTGGCAGCATTTTCACCTATACACACCAGGGACAAGTGGCCATTCATTCTTAGACTAAGCAGAAAAACAAGTGATCACTGCCTGTGTTGAGTGTCTTCAATACTGGACACAGGACACACCTATGTCACTGCTGGGAGCTTGTAGTTTTTTCCACACCAACCGGGATATTCGTCCAGCACAAAGACCTAACACTGGCCTGGTTTAAATTCATACTTGGCACCCCAAGCTTGCTTGGGCCTACACGCAGTTCTCACTACCCTGTTCCAATCCTAGGCTTCCAGGGTCTCTATCTGACATCTAGCACAAGTACCCAAGTGACCTGGGTTTACAGGGGGTATCCTAAGCCCATGTGAATCTCTGCTTCATACACATGGACTGTGGCAGTGCTCATTCAGCACCAAGAGTGCTGCCTCCATGCTGGGAGTAGCAGTCTCCACCCTGCATTTGGCCAGAGTTCTTGGCACAGTACCTTCCTGTTTGGCCTGGTACTCCAGATGCCCATGAGATGCCACCCAGTGCCCTGCACCCTCATGGGCCTGGAGAAATCGCCTCACTTTAGTCTTGGGTAGATCTGTTTTTCCACTGACCATCCTGAGTTGATAGGAACCTCCATATGGTGTCAGGATCCTGGAATGGACACTGGAATGTACACTGGGTAACCAGCATTGGTTGCCAACCAGCAGGAATCCATGACAAGAGCCTCAGAATCAAGGCCCCATATGTTCCTTGGTCTGAATCCCCAGTCTGAACATCTGCCACAAAGAGGCATTTATGGAGAGAGGTCCCTTTGAATTGAATAACCTCCATATAAACTCACAGACCATAAACAGGAGCAAAGAAAGATGTGACTTGTAAGATTAAAGACTACTGCCCTGGGAAAACACTCTTCTGGAAATACATAAGAAGTTTTTCTCTTTCCTCTTTTTTGTACCTTTATTGGTATGTTTTTGAATTTTCACTATTTATTTTTTTGGTGGAGGTTGGAGTTTTACCACTCATTTTCTTGTCCCTCCCTTTAAATATTACTTTGTTATATTTGTTTAAATAGGTCCTTTTATTTCTCTGTCTCCCTGTTCTTTTCTCATTCACTCTTTCAATTTGTTCCCTTAGTATTTTTTCTTATTTCCTTTTCCTCTAGTTTGATCTTCACTCCCTATTATTTATCTTTTTCCTAGTTGATCATCTCTGTTAGTGTTATCCAATACCACCAATTTCCCTTTACTCCTTAACAGCACTTTCTACATCAAACTTATGACATTCTTCATGCCTTTCGTTGCCTTATTTTTCATAAACTACTTCTTTTCTCTTTTTCTTCATGCTACCACATTCATACCATTCACCTGTATGAATCTCTAGATAGCTAAATATATCTTAATATGGCTGAATGCTTTTTGGTGAAAGGGGGTAAAATTGCTCTATTGAGTGGATATTTATTTTATATAATTTTGTGATTTGTCTTAGGTTTTGCTATGTAACTCTTGCCACCTAGAGTTAAAAATGACAAAGTATCAGTTAATACAGTTTGTCATTTTGCAGTTTGTGTTTGATGTTATTGTTATCACTGATTGTTCTACCTTAGCCAAGGTGACACAGCTGTTTTGATCAACTGATCTCCCTTATATGCCAATACCTAGATTGTCTGGAGGCCATAAACTGTACTACAGTCCAGTACCAAAGAACTGGGTGCTAGGCCAAATAGGTTGAAGTCTTTCATCCCTTGCTTATAGCCGGCTTAAGTAAATGGAAAGGTACTGAAATTATCTCATGCAAACTATCAGATGCAATGAAATTGGAAATCACTGGCAAAAGAAACCACAAATACTACATGAGCACATGGAAATTAAATTAAATTTAATCAATACACTAAAGAACAAATAATAGTTCACAGATAAAATTAAAAGAGCAATTAGACAGTTTCTACAATTGAACAATAATGCCAATATGACATACTGGAAATATATTTCATGAAAACAGTCTTATGAGGAAAGTTCATTTCAGTAAATTTTCACACCAGAAAAACAGAGCAAGGCCAAATAAATAACCTATTGTTGAACTTCAAGATTCTAGAACAAGAAGAACAAGTTAAAAGCAAAGCTTGTGCAAGGAAGGAAATTAGAAAGATCAGAGCAGAAATTAATACAATTGAGGGCCAGAGATTTAGTTCAGTGGTTCCACTGTCTGCCTTGCAAGCACAAGGGCCCGAGTTCGATCTCCAGCACCAAAAAAACCCCCAAAAAACAAAAAAACAAATTAATACAGTTGAGAATAAGAAAATAAAAGAACCAATGAATTGAAGAGTTGGTTTTTTCAAAGATTAAATTATTTAGCACTTAGCCAATCTTATCAAAACAGGAAAAAAAGGCCCAAATCCACACATTTTCGAATGAAAAGGGTGAAATCACAATGGATCCCTCAGAAATCCAGAAGATTATTAGTACCTACTTTGAGAACTTATACTCTAATAAGATGGAAAATTCAGAAGAAATGGATAGATTCCTAGATACATATGAATTACCAAAGCTGAATCAAGAAGATATAAAAATTCTAAATAACACAATATCCATCAATGAACTTGAAGAGGTAATAATAATAAAACTACCAACATAGAAAATCCCTGGTCCTGATGATTCACTGCAGAATTCTACAAGAATTTTAGAGAAGATCTAATGCCACTACTCCTCAAACTCTTGAATGAAATTGAAAGGGAAGGAATACACCCAAACTCACTCCAAGAAGCAAGCATTATCCTGACACCAAAATCAGAGAGGGACCCAACCAAAAACAAAACTGCAGGCCAATCTCTATACTGATCATAGATGTAAAACCTTCAATAAGATACTAGCAAACAAAATGCAGCAAATCACCAAAAAGGTTATAACTCGTGACCAAGTGGGATTCATCCCAGGGATGCAGGGATGGTTCACTATATGCAAATCAATAAATGTAATAAAACACATTAACAGCCAAGGACAAAAACCACATGAACATCTTAATAGATGAAGAAAAAGCATTTGACAAAGTTCAACACTCATTCATGATGAAAACATGGAATAGCAATAGAAGGTCTTTATCTCAATCTCATAAAAACCATCTATGACAAACCAACAGCCAACATCATACTAAATGGTCAAAAACTGACAGCTTTCGCTCTCAAATCAGGAACAAGATGAGGAACAACACCATTCGTGCTTAATACAGTTCTGAAAACATTAGCCAGAGCAATTAGACAAGAGAAAGAAATAAAGGAACATGGATAGGAAAGGAAGAAGTTAAATTAACACTATTTCCTGATAACATCATAGAAGACCACAAAAACTCCTCCAAAAGACTCTTAGAATAACCAAATTCAGTAGTGTAGCAGGATACAAAGTCAACAATCAAAATTCAGTAACATTCCTATAAGTGAACAGCAACTTCACTGAATGAAATTAGGAAAACAACACCTTTCACAATAGCATCAAGAAAAATGAAATACTTAGGAATCAATCTAATGAAGGCAGTGAAAGATTTTACATTGAAAACTATAGTACTTTGAAAAAGGAGATCAAAGAGGATATCAGAAAATTGAAAGTTGATTCTTAAACTTTTTGTCCTTGTTCCTTCCTGGCCTGTCTTCAGCTCTTTTTAAAATTTTTTTCCAGTTCTGCAAGAAAAGCTGAAGTATCATGGTCATCAATCTCCTCTTCAAACTCTCCATCTTCCTCATCAGTTAGAGGACCATCTGTACGGAGGTTGCAGTAAGAATCTGGACTAACTGAGGCTCCTTTGAACACTGAAGAGGTCACATGTTTTCAGAATTACCAAACAGGCCTAGGAGCACAGCTGCCCCCAGCGCAGAGGAGGAGCCTTCCAGGCCACCATACCACCGCCCTTAATGCCAAGGAGCAGAGCTGCCCCAAGTGGGCAGGAGGAATCTTCTGGGCTGCCATACCACCGCCCCCAGGGCCAAGGAGCACAGCCACCCCCAGTGCCAAGGAGCCTTCCATACTGCCGTAACACCATCCCCAGCGACAAGGAGCAGAGCTGCCCATAGCACCGAGCAAGAGATTTGCGGACCACCATATCACTGACACTGGTGTCAAGGAGGTGAGCCAAAAGGGCACCAGCAGCACACCCCCTCCCCCATTAAAATGAGAAGACACATACACAAGTCTCGAAACCAGACTTCCAGATCATTTAAAGAAACCCAAAAGGGAAATGAGATGGAACAATTTGATACTCAAACACGTAGACTTCCTGAACTGGCAACAAAAGAGGATCTGGAGAAAATGAAATCAGAAATAATTTCTCAGATACCAGCAGAGACTGTGCCCATAGTGCAAGACATGATTAATAAATCTAGACAGGAGCTGAGGAACATGATGGAATACCAAAATAGGAAACAAATGGAATCCATAAAACAGATGCAAACAGATTTCAAGGAGATTAAAAACTCCCATGAAAGTTTGTGCAGCAGAAGGAGCCAATGCGAGGTCAGAATTTCAGATACAGAACATAAGATTGCAATTAGTGATCAGAAAAAGAAAAATTTCTTTAAAATAGTAAGGGACCATGAGAAATCAATCCAGCAGCTGCTAGATGATGCAAAGAATAACATAAGACTTATCAGAGTCAATGAAGAATCAGGACAGAGTGCAGATGACATAAAAAAACTGTTCACAGAAGTGGTGGCAGAAAATTTTCCAAGCAGGGGAAAAGAACTTGACATACAGATAAGTGAGGCATATAGGATTCCAAATAGCCTTGATAAAAAAAAAATCTACACATAGGCAGATGATAGTTCAGATTCCAGAAACACAACAGAACAAAATTCTAAAAGCAGTTAGAGAAAAGAAACAAATCACATACAAAGGAAAGCCTATCAGAATAACAGTAGACTTCTCAACGCACACCCTCAAGGCAAGAAGAGCTTGGAGGGACATATTTCAAGCCCTAAAGGAAAACAGCCTCCAACCCAGAATGAAGGACCCCACAAAACTATCTTTCAAAATGGATGGAGAAATAAGATACTTTCATGACAAAGAGCACCTGAGGAACTTCATGAATGCCAAATCAGCACTCCAAAAAATTTTAGACAATATCCTAGGAAAAGATAATGAGGATCACAACCCCAAGAAGCCCAGAAGAATGAATTCATCAAGCAAGACAAGAAATTAAATGCAAAGGGGGAGAATTCAACAAAAAGAAAAAGTCATGACAATGATAAGTCAGTAAGTATCAGTTATAATGATCAATGTTAATGGTTTCAATTCACCAATCAAAAGAAATAGACTGGCAGAATGGGTCAAGAAGCAAGATCCAACAATATGCTGCATACTAGAAACACACTTAATTCAAAAAGAAACTCATAGACTGAAAGTTGAAGGGTGGAAAACAATACTCCATGTGACAGTAACCCTCAAAAAAGGCAAGAGTAGCTATCCTCTTTGCAGATCAAATGGATTTCAAACCAACACTGATTAAGAGAGACAAAGAAGGACACTATATCCTTGTAAAGGGAACAATTGAACAGGAAGAGAAGACAAACATAAATATCTATTCACCAAACACTAGGGCACCCAACTATATAAAACAAATACTAACGGATATGAAAAGTCATATATGCACTAATACAGTTGTAGTGGGGGACATCAAAACCCCACTGTCACAAATAGATAGATCAACTAGACAAAAAATAAACAATGAAATACTAGAACTCAATCAAACTCTTAAACAAATGAATTTAACAGATGTGTACAGAGTGTTCCACCCCACAAAATCACCATACACATTCTTTTCAGCCGCACTTGGGTCATTCTCCAAAAGAGACCACATACTCACACATAGAACAGGTTTAAATAAGTGCAAAGGAAGTGAAGTCATTAACTGTATATTATCAGACCATAGTGCGATGAAATTGGAGATCAACAGCACATGAAGTCTCAAGAATTTCATAAACACATGGAAATTGAACAACACACTTCTGAATACCAAATGGGTCACAGAAGAAATTAAAGAAGAAATCAGACACTTCCTACAATTAAATGACAATGACAATACAACAAATCAGAATCTATGGGACATGATGAAAGCAGTCTTACGAGGGAAGTTCATAGCAGTGAATACTCATGTTAGAAAACAGAGTGAGCCCAATTAAACAACCTGATGCTGAACCTCAAGCTTCTAGAAAAAGAGCAGGACAAACCCAAAGCTCATACAAAGGAGGAAATTATAAAGATCAGAGGAGAAATCAATGCAATGCAGACTAAGAGAACGATAAAAAAATGAATGAAGCAAAGAGT
>NW_004624852.1:2459294-2493207 GCF_000247695.1 Heterocephalus glaber | reverse complement strand
AGAGATTATGTAAAGGTGCAAATTTCCAATGATAAATGTCATTATATTGTATACCTAAAATGTACCAATAAAATTAATTTTTAAAAATTAAAGTGGAAAGTTACCTCCTGTTCTTGGATAAGCAGTACTAATATAAGCAAAATGGCTATACTTTCAAAAACTGTTATACAGTTTTAAAGCAATTCCAATGAAAATACCAATAGCATTTCTTATAGAACTAGAGAAACGAACCCTAAAATTCTTATGGAACCAGAAGAGACCTAAATAGCAAAAGCAATTCTGGTTAAAAGCAAGGCAGAGGGAATCACAATCCCAGATTTGAGGTTACAATACAAAGCTATAGTGATGAAAAGAGCATGGTACTAGCAACAATAAAACAAAAGAACAGAACAATACACTTCCCTAAAAAACAGACTTGAGGATGAATGGAACAAAATAGAAAATGCAAAATCAACTCCAAGTACACTTAGCTATTCTACCTCTGACAAATGGACCAAACACCTTCACTGGAAAAAAGCCTCTTTAATAAATGGTGCTGGGAAAACTGGCTTTCTACATACTAAAGATTAAACTTGGACCCACCCATATTTCTCACCATACACTAAAATAAAGTCAAAATGGATCAAAGATTCAAATATTAGAACAAAAACAATCTAGTAGGAGACAAAATAGGTAAACCTTTTGAAGACAGGTGCAGGCAAAGACTATACTATTTTCTATGCAATTGGGTTGTTATTCATAAAGATCCAAAACAGAGATAACATCAAATTAAAAAGCTTTTACATAGCAAAAGAAACCACAATCACTGAAGAGTCAATACACAAAATGGGAAAAATTTTTATCAGCTAATTCTCAAAGGATTAATATCTAGAAAATATAAAGAACTCAAAAAATCAGGCCCTCCAAATTTGAAGACCCAATCCAAAAATGGTCATTGAAATGAACACACAATTCCCAGATGAATAAGTACAAACAGCAAATTAATACATGAAAAAATGTTCAACATCATTGGTCATTCAAGAAAAGCAAATTAAAACAACCCTGAGATCTCCTGTGGGGAAAAAGGAACCCTTCTCTACTGTTAGTGGGAGTTTATATTGGTACAACTAATATAGAAATCAGTATGGAGATTTCTCAAAAAGACAAAAAGTAGAGGTTCTATTTGATCCAGTTGTGCCCCTTGTAGCTAATCTTCCTGAAAGAGTTACAAGCATTATACCACAGTGATATATACATATCCATGATTATAGCAGCATAATGTATAATAGCTAAATCCTGGAAATAGTCCATATGCCCGTCAACAGATGAATGGATAAAGAAAGTATGCTTTAGGCTGTGAGGCGGCCCACTGCCCCGCTTAGGACTGCAACTCAGGCTGCCCCAGATCCCGGACTGCACCTTGGACTACTCTGGGATCCAGACCCCTGAGGCAGAGGTGCCAGGATCCCTGTGGTGAACAGCAGAGAGAGCCTCTCTGAGACTTGTTGATGAAAATTGAAGCCCATTGGGAGAGGGAAGAAAGTCCTCAGACTATAGCAGTTGGTGAGTTGGTGGGATCAGCACCCCGTACAAGAATTTAGACTCACTTTGGGGAAGGGCAGCTTGAACCTGCAGCACAAATTTGCAGAATTCAAACCTGCAGGAGGTCAGGGAACTCAACTTGGGCCTTGCAGCCAGAAATCAGCCTGAATCTCAGTGGACTATGGATAGCTCCCTGAGATTAATTGACTTTGATCCGCACAGTGCTGTCCATGTTGTCTACTGGTGACAGCAGAGACATGCCCTGAAGGCCCTTCTCCTCCTCTTCCTCCTTCCCTTCCTCCTCCTCTTCTTCTTTTCTTCCTCTCCTTTCTTCTTCCTATTTCTGTCCTAGGTTGGGCTCTTTTTTCCTTTTCTAAATCATTCTTATTATTATAGTAGAGTGAATACAGTTTCTAGTGTTCCTGCTGCTATAAGGCTGTTCTATTCTTGTTTTTGTTCCTTCCTTCTTTCTTTTGCTCCTGCCTTCCCCAGTTTCCCAAAGTTTGCATGATCTTCCTGTGTCCTCTAGCCCCATTTCTAACATTTCCCTCTCCTTCTACCTCTCTATCCCCTGCACAACTCCTTCTAAGTCTTCATCCCAGGTGGTAAATTCACTATATTGAAGGGTTTATTTATTACAAACATATTTCTGGTTGGTATTTGATTTTAATCTAGTCCACGTGGTTCAAGGTGACAGATTAATAGTTACAACAATTTGTCATTTTCTAAGCTGTGTTTGATGCTATGGTTGATGCTGATTATATTACTTGGGCCAAGGTGATGTGATTGTTCCAATCAGTTGTCCTTTCTGGTATACCCAAACTGAGATTGCCTGAGGGTCATTACAGACTCAAAACCTAAAGACCAGCTGCTATACCTGGAAGACACCTCTAAGAAGTAACCATTCCCTAAGGGTTCTAAGTACTAGTAATAAAGACACAATAAGCAATATATAAGTATCAACACAGGAATTAAACCCAAACCATCAACAACAAAGACATAAAAAAAAAAATGAGCAGACATCTAAACAAGTCTCAAACCCAGACTTCTAGCTCATAAAAGGCAAATCCTAGGGGTAACAAGGTGGAAAAACCTGACAATCAACTACCTGGACGCCCTGAACTAATAACACGGGAAGTAACAAAAGAGATGAACAAGGCTCTAGAAAAAAATCAAAGGAGAAATAATTTCCTAGATTGTGACCAAAAATGGAAGGCATGCTTAGAGATTCTAGAGCAGAAACATAAAAAAAAGTAGAGGAGATCAGAAATATTATGGAAGCCATGAATGCCCAGCATAGGTAAAAAATGGAAACCATGAAAGCCCAGCATAGGAGAAATAGAATCCATGAAACAGATTCCAACAGATATCCAGGAGATTAAAAACTCCATTGAGGGCCGGGGATTTAGCTCAGTGGTTCCGGCACCAGCCTCAAAAGCACAAGGTCCCAAGTTAAATCCCCAGTACCTAAAAAAAACCAACAAAACTCCATTAAAAGTATATGCAGCAGAATGAGCCAATGTGAGGACAGAGTATCACCAGGACTGAGGTAAGTGACCATGAAAAGAGATTTGTAAAGTAGCAAGGGATCATGAGAAATCAATACAGCAGCTGCTAGATGACCCAAAGAAGAATAACATAAGACTGATTGGAGTCAATGACAAAGCAGAAGATAGTGCACATAACATAAAAAAAAAACTGTTCACAGAAGAAATGGAAGAGAATTTCCCAAGTACAGGAAAAGAATTTGAACTACAGATAAGTAATGCATATAGGACTCCAACTAGACATGATCAAAAAAAATTTTCACCTAGACATGTAATAGTCAAGATTCCAGAAACCCAACAGAAGAACAAAATGTTAAAAGCAGTTGAAAAAACAAAACAAAACTCCTGCCACACACACAAAGGAAAGCCCATCAGAATCACAGCAGACTTCTCACACCAACCTTCAATTCAAGGACAGCATGGAGTGAAGTATTTCAAGTCCTAAAAGAAAACAAGCTCCACCCAGATTGCTGTATCCTGCAAAAACTATCTTGCAAAGTTGATGGAGAAATAAGATATTTTCATGACAAAGAACACATGAGGAACTTGATGAATACCAAAGAAGTACTCCAAAATATTCTTTAAAAATCCTAGAAAATTGCAATGAGGGTTACAATTACATGAGGCCCAACAGAATGAAGCCATCAGGCAAGGCAAAAAATTCGATGGAAAGTGAGGAAAATAAAAAATAAAAGAGCCAACAACAAGAAAATATCATAAAAATAATAAATCAATACATATCAGTTATAACCATCAATATTAATGGTCTCAATTCACCAATCAAAAGAAATAGAATGGCAGAATGGATCAAGAAGCAAGATCCAAGAATATGCTGTATATAAGAAACACACTTAATTAAAAAAGTAATCCATAGACGGAAAGTAAAAGAATGGAAAGCAATACTCCATGTGACAGGAAACTGGAAAAAAGCAGGGGTAGCTATCCTATTTGCACAAACAGTAGATTTCAAACCAAAAGTAATTAAGAGAGACAAAGAAGGTCACTACAACCATGTAAAAGGAACAATCCAAGAGGAAGAGATGACAGTCATAAATACCAAATACTAGTGCACTCAACTATATAAAAGAAGTGTTACTGAACATGAAAAACTAAAAAAGCACTAATACAATAGTAGTGGGGGACCTCAATATTCCAGTCAAAAATAGACAGAGCAACTAGACAAAAAATTAACAACTACGTACTAGAACTGAACCAAACTTTTGAACAAATAGACTTAATAATTGTCTATGGAGTGTTTCATTCCACAAATTCAGAATATACATTCTTCTCTGCTGCACACAGGTCATTCTCCAAGAGATCACATGCTAGCTCATAAAACATGCTTAAGGTAAATGCAAAGGAACTGAAGTTGCTCCCTGTATATTGTCATACTATAGCACAATGAAACTGGAGATCAACTGCAACAGAAATCAGAAGAACTTCACAAACACATAGAAATTGAATAACACCCTCTTGAACAACCAATGGGTCACAGAGGAAATTAAAGAAGAAATCAGACAGTTTGTACAATTAAATGATAATGCTAATGCAACATACCAAAATTTATGTGACGTGATGAAAGCAGTCCTACGAGGAAAAAAATCATAGCAGTGAATGCCCATATTAGGAAAAGAGAGCTCAAATAAACAATCTAATACTGAACCTTAAGCTTCTAGAAAAAGAAGAGCAAGACAAATTCAAAGCTTGTACAAGGGAGGAATTTTAAAGATCGAAGCAGAAATCAATGCAATGGAGGCTAAGAGAACGATAAAAAAAATCAAAGAATTGAAGAGTTGCTTCCTCAAAATAAATAAAATTGACAAACCCTTAGCCAACCTTATCAAAAAAAGGCAAGAAAAGGCTCAAATCCATGCAATTATGAATGAAAAAAGTTAAAGTACAACACATCCAGCAGAAATCCAGAGGATCATCAACACCTGTACTCCAATTAGAACCTGTACTCCAATTAGATGGCAAACACAGAAGAAATGGACAGATTCCTAGATACATATGAATTACCAAAGTTGAACCAAGAAGATATAAAAATTCTAAACAATGCAATATCAATCAATGAAATTGAAAACGTAAGAAGAAACTTTCCAACAAAGAAAGCCCAGGTCCTGATGGCTTTTCTGCAGAACTGTACAAGAAATTTAGGGAAGAGCTAATACCCAAACTTCTCAAAATCTTTAATGAAATTGAAAAGGAAGCAATACTTCCAAAGCCATTTCTGGAAGCAAGCATTACCTTGTTTCCGAAAGCAGAGAAAGGCCTAAACAAAAAGGAGAACTATAGGCCAATCTCCCTAATGAATGAACACAGATGCAAAAACCCTCAGTAAGATATTGGCAAACAATACAGAGGATCACACTGGCCAAGTTGGATTCATCCCAGGGATGCAAGGATGGTTCAACATACGTAAATCAATAAATGAAATACACTACATTAACAAAGTCAAGGACAAAAATAATATGATCATCTCAATAGATGCAGAAAAAATGTTTGAGAAAATCCAACACCCATTCATGATAAAAACTCCAGAGAAAATTGGAATAGATGGACTTTATCTCAGCCTGATAAAAGCCATCTTTGAAAAATCAACAGCCAACATCATACTAAATGATCAAAACCTGAAAACTTTCATACTAAAATCAGGAACAAGACAAGAATGCCCACTATCACCACTCGTGTTTAATGATGTTCTGGAAACATTAACAACACCAATTAGACAAAAAGAAACCAAAGGAATAAAGGTAAAAAAGGAAGAAGTTAAACAGTCATTATTTGTGAATGACATGATACTCTATGTACAAGACCCCCAAAACTCTGCCAAAAGACTTCTATACTTAATAACCAGATTAGTAGAGTAGCTGTATACAAGGTCAACACTCAAAAATCAATAGCTTTCTTGTACACGAACAACAGACTCACTGAGAGAGAAATTGGGGAAACAATACCTTTCACAATACCATCCAAATAAAATGAAATACCTAGGAATTAGTCTAACTAATGAAAGAAGTAAAAGACCTGTACTTTGAATATTAAAACACTCTGAAAAAAGAGATTGAATAGGATATCAGAAAATGGAAAGATATTCCTTGTTCCTGAGTAGGAAGAACCAATATAGTGAAAATGCCCATACTTCCAAAACTGCTATATAGATTAAATCCAATCTTGATTGAAATCCCCACAACATATTTCACAGAAGTAGAGAAAACAATCCAATTTCCAAACAGAAGAGACCCAGAATAGCAAAAGTAATTCTAGGCAACAAGGACAAGGCAGGGGATATCACAATTCTCAATTTGAAACTATAGCACAAATCCACTGTGATAAAAACATCATGTTACTGGCAAAGAAACATACTTGAGGATCAATGGAGCAGATCAGAAGGTGCAGAAACAACTGCAGACATGCTAAGCCACCTCATCTTTGACAAAGGAGCCAAACATGCTCACTGGAAGGATAGCCCTTTAATAAATGGTGCTGGAGAAACTGTGTTTCAACTTACCAAAGATTAAAATTAGATCCATGTCTTTCACCATCCAATAATCTAAAATTAAAATGGATCAAAGACCTAAATATTAAAACAGAAACACTAAACCTGCTGGAAGATAGGTTAAGTAAAACTCTTGAAGACACTGATGCAAGAAAAGACTTTATGAACAAAACCTCAGTAGCATGGGAACTAGTAGAAAGAATCAACAACTGGGATTTCATCTTATGAAAAAGCTTCTGCACAGAAAGATAAATCACCAACAGTGTGAAGAGACAACCTACAATGTGGGAAAAATTTTTACCACCTATTCCTCAGACAAAGGACTACTATGTAGAATATATAAAGAACTTAAAAAATCCAGACCCCCCCCCCAAGTTAAAAGACTAAATCTAAAAATGGGCTTCTGAAATGAATAGACATTCTCAGAGGAAGAAGTATAAGCAGCAAACAAACATGAAAAAATGTTCAACATCACTGGTCATTCAGGAGATGCAGATGAAAACAACACTGATATTCCATCTCACCCCAGAAAGAATGGATGCTATCAAGAAAACAACCAATGGGATTTAGCTCAGTGGTGCCATTGACTGCCTTGCAAGCACAAGGTCCTGAGTTCATTCCCCAGTACCAAAAATAAAAAAAAGAAAAAAGAAAACAACCAACAACAAATGCTGGTGGGCCTGTGGGAAAAAAGGAACCATTCTCCACTGCTGGTGGTAGTGTAGACTGGTGCAACCACTGTGGAAATCAGTGTGGAGTGTCCTCAAAAAACTAGAATTAGAGGTCCCATTTGACTCAGCTATTCCCCTACTGGGCATCTCCCCAAAAGAATTAAAAGCATCATACCATAGTGATATATGCACACCTATGTTTCCAGCAGTAGAGCTTGTAATAGCTAAAACTTGGAAACATCCCAAATGCCCATCAACTGGTGAGTGGGGGAAGAAGATGTGTTTTCTTCTTATAAAATGAAGTACTACTCAGCCATAAAGAATGATAAACAAGAGACATTTATAGCTAAATGGATGCACTTTGAGGCCATGCTCTTAAGTGAAATAAATAGGACATACATGTGTAATAACTGAAATTTCCCTGGTGTGAGAAAATGAAAATGTCAATAAGTACCAAAATGTATAACAGATAACGTAAAATAGGAAGAAAAGGTCCAAAACAGAAGGGGAAGTGGGGAGGGGGGGAGAAAAGAAAGAAGGAGGAGAATTTGAGAAAAGAAGAAAAAAATGAAAACAAAAGTTTTTATAAATAGGGAAGGGTGGAGGGGAAGGAAGGGGAATGGGAAAAAAGAAGAACCAAGGTATATCATGTACAAGTACAAATTCCCAATGATGAATGCGATCATAATGTATACCTAAAATGCACCAATAAACTGAATGGAAAAAAAGAGAAAATATGGTTTTTATATACAATGGAGTATTACTCTGACATGAAGAAGGATAAACTGGAGACATTTTTAAGTAAATGGATGCATCTTAAGACCATAATTTTAAGTGAAATAAATTAGACACACAAATTTAAGTATCACATTGTTTCTATCGTGTGAAAAAGTCAAATGGTAAATACGGAGAGAAATGGAGGATATTGGGAAGTAGGAGAAGCAAGTTCAAATGGGAAGGTGAACTAGGGAGGCGGGAGGGAAAGAAGGGAAAAGGAATTTAAAAAAAGAACATATAAGGGGAAAAATGGAAACAAACCTTCCGTAAATGGGAAGTAAACTGTTTACAGTTTATCTGACAAATACTGGTAGCCATTGTATAGATGGAATGAATGTCAATATAATAAAAGCCATTTATAATAACTCAACTGTTAACATACTGAAAGGGGAAAAATGCAATCTTTCTAAGTTCTGGAACAAGACAAAGATGCCCAATTTCATCCTTTTAATCAGCAATCTGGAAAGAGAAAGAAATAAAGGTCATAAAAATTGGAAAAGAGAGGGCGGGGGATTTAGCTCAGTGGTGCCACTGCCTGCCTTGCAAGCGGAAGGTCCTGAGTTCAATTCCCGGTACCAAAAATAAAAACAAAAAAAACCCCCCCAAAATTGGAAAAGAGAAATCAAATTTTCATTGTAGACAAAAGGATCTTATATAAAGCCCCTCCAACTATTGAAATAAATGAATTCGGCAATGTTGCAAACTATAAAAACCAATATACAAAATTTAGTTGTACTGCTATATGTCAATAAAAAATTATCTGAAATAGAAATCCAAAAAGGAATCCTACTTACAATAGCTACAGAAAAAAATACCTAGGAATAAATTAAATCAAGAAGTGAAAGATCTCTACAATGGAAATTATATAGGACTGATAAAAGACAGTGAAGAAGACACTAAAAGATAAAGACATACTGTGGTCATGGATTGAAATAATCAATAGTTAATACATCCACAGTACCTCTCTTAGTTCCTTTCTTGTTGCTGAGACACAGAACCTGAGGTCCATAACTTAAAGAAAGAAAGGTTTATTTTGGGTCATAGTTTGTAGAGATTTCAGTTCATAGTTGGCTGGCTCCAAGGCAGAGGAGAATTGCTTATGTAAGGCAGGAAGGATGCAGAGTGGCATCAAGGGACGAGGAGGGAGCTATACCCTTCAGGCCACACCCACAGGGACCCACCGCTTCCCACCAGACTTCACCTCCCAACATCACACCCAGCTATAAACTTATCAATGGACTAATCCAATGATGATTATCACATACTCATGATCCAGTCACTTTTCCAAAGCCCCACCTATGAGTGCATGAGGCTTTAGGGGAACATCTAGATACAAACTGTAACAGTACACAAAGCAATCCATAGATTCAATATAATCTTTATCAAAATATCAATCCCTGGAATTAGACAAAATACTAAAATTTATATGGAATCATAAAAAAACCTTCAAATAGTCAAAGCCATTTTTTTGAGCAAAAAATAAGCAAAACAAGAGGCATAGTAGTACCTGACTTCAAAACATACTATAAAGCTGTAGTAATCAAAACAATATTGTATTGAAATAAAAACTACACAGAGACCAATGGAACAGAGAGCTTAGAAGTAAACCCAAACATCTACGGATTTTCTACGAATGTGTTAATTTTTGATAAATATGCTAAGAACACACATTAGAGGAAGGACAGTCTTTTCAATAAATGGTATTGGGAAAAATGGGTATCCATAAGCAGAAAAATTAAACTAGAACTTTGTCTCATCACTCATAAAACAGACTCAAAATGAATTCAATCCTTAAATGTATGATATGAAACTATGAAACTATTGGAAGAAAATAATGAGATGGTTTAGGTCCCTGAAGTTAACAAAGTTTTTTGGACAAAACCCCAAATGCACTGGTAACAAAAGCAAAAATAGACAAACAAGATTATATCAAACTAAAAAGCTTCTACATAGCAAAAGAAACAATCAACGGAGTGAAGAGACAACTCTAAAGAATGGGAAAATGTTTACAAACTACACTTCTGAAAAGGGATTGATATTCAGAACCCCAGAAAGTCAATAATACCATAATCAATCAATCAATCAGTCAATCAACCAACCCACAAGTAACCCAATTAAATACTGGGAAAATGATCTGAATAAAATTTCATGAAAGACGAAGTGGAAATGGACAAGTACGTGAAAATATACTCTATGTATCTAATCATTAAAAATACAAATCAAAATACCAATGAGATATCATCTTACCATAGTTACCTAGCTATTATCAAAAAAGCAAAAAACAAACAAATCCAAAAACAATAGAACAGCAGCAGATGCTGGTAAAGATATGGAGAAGGGAATTACTGCAAACTAGTGGAGACAGAAATTATTAGAGCTACTACAAAAAACAATATAAAGATTCCTAAAAAATTAAAAGCAGAAATAACGTATGAACCAGGAATCTCACTACTTGGTATATAACAAAAGAAAACAAAATTAGTACGTTGAAGGGATATCTGCACTCCTACTGTTCTTGCGCCACACCACTACACATGATAAGAAATAGGAACTTAGATGCCCATCAACTGATGAATAGATTAAAAAAAGAAAAAGGCTGCATGTACACAATGAAATATTAACCAAAAAGAATGGACTACAGTCATTTGCTATAACATGGATGGTCCTAAAGGGCACAATGTTAAGGAAAATAAGCCAGGAACAGAGAGGCAAGTACTACACAATCTCACTAATATGTGGAATCTAAAAAAGTTGACATAAAAAATTGGGTCTATAATGGTTACATGTCTGGGAAGGTAGGAATGAGGAGCAATGAGGAAAGGTTGATATTTAGTTAGGGTTAGATTGGAGTGAGAAGTTCTGGCATGTTACTGCACAGCAAGGTGAAAACAGATAAGAATAATGTACTATATATTTGAAGAAGCTAGAAGAAAGGATTTTGAAAGTTTTCACTATAAAGAAATAATAAATGAGGAGTTAGGTATGTTTAACCTGATATAAACATTATATAACATATACATACATCAAAATATCACATTAACCCATTAATATATATAATTTTTGTTTTTATATACCAGAAAATAAATTTATATAATCACAAATAAGTGAATAAAATTTTTAAAAATGGGGGTCCAAAGGACCATGTTCTTTCCTTCCACCATTTAAGGACACATAGATGGTACCACCTACAAGGAATGGGCTCCTCAACAGACAGAATCTACTGATACCATGATCCTGGACTTCCTCATCTTTAGAACTGTATAAAATAAATTACTGTTGCTTATAAATTATCTATATTTTATTATAGTATCCTTAAAAGAGTAAGGGATAAAGAAGAAACTGAAGTTAAAATAAATTTTGTGAAAGTAAGTTTCTAATAAACTTAAGAAAAACTACAGAATTATAAAGTTATATAGAAGTGATTTCATTTGAAAACTAGAAAAGTATGCCTGTGAAGATATAACCTGTATAGAAATGTTTTGAGGCAACAGGAAGATATGAAATAACTTATTGTATGGTCATACACTACATGAACAAGTACTATGAATCATAAAAGAGAAAATCTCTATAAACACAACCGTGCAACTACAATAGCTATGTCCCTTACTCCCTAAACAAAAATGACAAATAATGCAACTCTACTATACTTACAGGTGCCTTTCATGCATGTCATTGTTGAAGAACATAACTCAATGACCCGAACTACAAAAGTTTTTGGCTCCTCTAATGGTACTGTCAAAATGGAAATCTAAAAACCAGAAAAAAAATTAGATAAAATTGTTAGACTTCATTTTCATTCTTCTACCATTAGGATGCTAACTTTTATTGTTGTCTTTTTTTTTGGTACTGGGGATCGAACTCGGGACCTTGCGCTTGAGAGGCAGGCGCTGGAACCACTGAGCTAAATCCCCGGCCCTAGGATGCTAACTTTTAAACTTCCAAATATCCCTGGTTTTTGAAAAAAATTTAGCTTGTAGGAATTTAATTTTGAAATATATAATATGCATATATGTGCCTTCATATTCAAAGTCTACATTTTTTACATTTTCATATCAGATATATTGTGTTTATAATTCTCACTGACATAAAATATATGAAATCTTCAATATTTATTAAATTCAACTATTTTCAAAGGATGCGATTATAATTTATTAATTCTGAAATAGATGTTTAAAAATAGTTTAAAAATCAGATAATATGAATTCACTTTTGCTTATACATAAGGGTTAAAAAATAGCAGTAACAAAGCACTAAAAATTAAACATGTCACGAGTCACCCACATGTTAAAATGTGCAAAGTAAATACATACCAAAACATTTCAAAATGAATGTTTTCAAATTTAATGAAGGACTCTATCAAACTAGAAATTCAGAATCAAAAGTGAAATGTAAAATTACTACAAAATACTATTTATTGATATGTGGTATGCTTTCCCAGCCACTACTGTTTTGTTATATGGCTTTATATGTGAAAGACTTTAAATGACCATCAGATCAATGTTTCTCTGTAGAGCTAAGGTTTCAATACTAATCCTCAATCTAATCTGCAATCTGGGGAAATTATATTCTCTCACGGAGGGAATGCTGCCCAAAGAGAAAGACCAAATGGCACTTTTCCTTACAAGTGCTATACTTAATTTTGACTGGGAATGTAGTATTGATAGACCACAGAGGAAACATCTACAAAAATTCTAAAATTAGAAATTATTTGATAATCATGGCTATCCTACTTGATGTGTAATTTTGGGCTCAAGATATCTCAAAGACTGAGTTCTTCATGTTCCTCTTAACTCCCTTTGATGATACTTATGACAGAAAATGTACTTTAGCATTAAAGAGAAAGAAGCAACTAAGACACTGACTAAAATTATGATCATAAGGAAAAGTATTTCAAGGACTTTATGAATATATAAGACTTCTTCTTGTTCCTGCAACTATCATGTTTTTTATTAAGATATAATCAGTAACCTCCTACCAGAGTACCTCTGTCACCTAAACTCTGAGAAATTAACAGTCTCAAGTCTCAGTTAATAAAAGGATTCCCTCCACCCTCTATTACCATTGCCATAAAATTTACCTTAACTTCCACTTATTCTTTCTTTTCTCTAAGCCTTTTTTTTCCCATCAGACAGAAAGATAGAGACTGTGATAGCTCTGTGGAGGATGGATTTGAAAGAGACAAGATGAGAGGCAGGATGACCAGTTAAAAGGCAGAGGTGACGAGGTCTATAATGGGAACAGTGACAATAAGATTGATAGGAAAGAAAAGTTTCTCAAACCAACTTTCAGAAAGTTACATTGACAGGAACTCAAGGCTGCTGAGATGTCAGAGGGGGGGAAAGTTATTGTTGTTGGAAGGATATCAGCACTGTTCTGGGAGGAAGGAAGCATTAGATGAGAAGCAGTTTTGAGAGGGAAGATGGTGAACTCATTAAGTGTGTGCCACTTGACAGAGGCCATGCAGAAAGTTTGGTACATGGGCCAAACATTCCTGTAATATATGTATAAGTGCCTGCACCACCATTTATGCATAGTTCAAACAATGAGAATTCATAGAGTCATCTAGTGAATGTGCAGAGAGCAAAATAATACTGTGGGATAAAAGGGGAATCCTGAGGAGCCACAATATTTAAGGACAGGGGTAGAGAAAGAAGAGTCCAGAAAGGAAGCCAAAAGAGGATAGATAGTCAGTCATAAGAAGAACCAGGAAAGTACAATGTCATGAAGGCCAAGGAGTACAGCTTTAAGAGAAAGGGAATAATAACATTTGTCAAATACACGAGAAAAGTCCTAGTAGATAAGAGCAAAAACATGTCCCCTGACCCTGACTGTTATGGTATTATTAATGAACTTAGCAAGAGAAATTGTGATGGAAATGTAAGGGTAATAGTCAGGTTGGTGTTGTTTAGAAATGAATGGGAGGTAAGCAACTGGAGGCAGCAAGTACAGATAGTGTCTTGAAAATGTTCACTAAGGGGAGAGGACAAGTTAGAGGTAGGGGCAGAGCCAAGGGAATAAATGTTTTTTTATTTTTGAAATGAAGGCTGCTAGTGTGTGTGTGTTTGTGTGTGTGTGTATGTGTGTGTGTGTGACACACATGGAAGAGAAGATACAGGTAAGAGTCTGAAAGTATGACAGAGAAAAGGCAATAGAGTGTGGCATGTATGCATGCGTGTATGTATTCATGTATCAAGGGCACTTGTGAAGGAAGGTGGCCCTGGGCTGATATGGATGGCAGGATTGGAAATGAAGGGTCATTATACATGGTGAGTAGCCTTATTTCTTCCCAGTGAGGCAGGGAAGACAAGGAAGGAAGGAGTAGAGTGAGTAAATAGTGATGCCCAAGACTAGTCACAGCATGGAAAACGAGCAGGAGCTAACTGAGGCCAGTGGAAGAGTTGACTGGTAGTAGGTGCTTAGGCAGCTGAATGAGGTTGGCACTTGTAACTTTGTAGTAATGTTGTTTTTTGCAAGCAGCCATCAGTGATCCAGGTGCAGATTATAGCCTGACCCAGGAACAGGAAACCCCTCTGTGAGTACAGTCACAAGATATGGAAACATGGGGACTGAAGGTGTTGGACAAAGGGCAATTCAGAAGATATCCAGGGCAGAGAAAATGAAGGGGGCAGAAGGGAGATTATAAACTGGGAAGAAACAGAGGGGATGGGGTTTGTGGATCTCTTAACAAGTTGGATATAAGAGAATAAAAGAGCTGGAAGACTGGGAGCAGATTAATGGCATCATAAATCCATGATCTTCAAACCTGACCATTAGCATTGCTCCACAGTATGACCAGAAGAGAGGTCAAAACTTCAGTGTCCTGCAGTGGCTATTTTATATATTTCCTTGAACTGTGACCCATTTGTACACCCTCATCCTCAGGTGATAACTTTATTATGTAGTTTAAAAATGGTACCCATGAGATGGGAACTCTCAAACCTATAAATTCTCCCTCTCGCTCTCCCTCTCCCCCTCTCCCTCTCTCTCGGTACCGGGGATGGAACTCAGGACCTTGGACTTGCAAGGCCCAGGTGGCGGAACCAACTCTCTCTCTTTTTTGTTTTTTTTTTGTACCAGGGATCAAACTAAGGACCTTGCACTTGTAAGCCAGGCACGGTGCCACTGAGTTAAATCCCCAGCCCGTGCTTACTCTTGTTTCAATGTAATTCACATTTCATCTAAGGGTAATGCTTTTACCTGTTCTCTGAATCTCATCCTCCCCAACCTCTGCACAGACTTTGCTCCATCAATCATTCCTCCTTCTCTTACTACTTATAGCTTAGCTTCTTCCACAAGTTGTCTTTATTTGCTCTCTTCATTTTTTTGCCTCCATGTTACTCTTTGATCCATTTGCAAAGTCAATGGGCAAAGAGAGGCTAGTGTGATAAGTGATACAATAGCTGCTACAGCTTTACTACACCCATGTTCACACTTGTCATCCTGAACTGTACTTTCTATTTGTCTGCATCTGTATCTTCCAGACTGCATGCTATTTGAGGGCAGGGATGCTATTTTGGTTATGGCTATCTTCTCAGAATCTAGCACACTAATTGGCAGGCAAAAGGCACTTGTTTAATACATGATTAAATGAAAGGAGCATTTATGCTTGCATGTATAAGACACAATTGATGTTCCTTTTATGCAGTGTTCATTTATTAGCAATAAAAACATGGACAATTAATTTTATCTAGTCATGTATTTGTTTTATATAATAAGGAACTTCTAATTTAAGGAATTCTAGGAGCCTATTTTTAGCAGCAGCATATAGAACTGAAAGTCACACCTGAGTGAGCTTAGTCGCTATAAAATATATTCTGAAAAAGAAAGAACCCCTGGAACTTAGATGCTTGGACTGATAAAAAATGATAGGCATAAAGACACTCCTATGGAATTGGAGCTAAGAAGGAGGTACTGAAATGAACAATCGTGATGAAGAAATACTGTCACAGGGATTGTGTGCTAAAATTAAATCATAGCAGGCCTAATGGCTTTCTGGGATTCCTACAGAGTTGCCTACTACATGGCTTTTTGTTCTAAGATTTTCAAATGTATTCGATGGGGATTCTCTTTTTCTTCCCATAACACTACATTTTCAATTTCACAGAAACAATTGTCAAAACAAGGGTTAAGTTTAATTTTTATAGAATAAAACTATTATACAAGAGTCAATTATTTATTCCACTAGAGAGAAATCCTTAGGAAACCAAAGATATTATATTACTGGCATTATGTACTTTCAAAATGTATTTAAAAAGTACTAGTATACTTCACCCATGTTGATATATACACATTGCTCTGTAGACTGCATTAAAAACTACTAGATTCTCAGATACTACTTCACACCTGTGAGATGGCTATAATAAAAAAGAAGAGCTATCAAATGCTGGTAAGGATATGCATAAATGGGAACCCTTGTACACTGTTGGTGGGAATGTAAAATGGTACCATATTACAGAAAACAATAAGAAGTTTCAACAAAAAATTAAAATACAGAAATAAGTATGATCTAACAAAGTTGTTTCTGGGTGTATCTCCAAAGGAAATGAAATCCATATCTCAAAGTGATATCTGCAGACCTATGTTCCTTATAATATTGTTCCTGGCAGCCAATATAGGAAACAACCTAAGGGTATAATCAATGAATGAATTAAAAAATACCACATGTGTATATAATACATGGAGTATTATTCATCCCTAAAAAAGAGGGAAGGACAATATAGATGAACAAGGAGAACATTTTGTTAAGTGAAATTGTCAGGCACAAAAACTACATAATCTTATGTATGTGTAAAAATAATCTTACTTAATCTTACTTATGTGTAAAAACTAAAAAAGTCAAATTCATAGAAGTAGAATAGAATGCTGGTCGTCAGGGGTTAGGGAGTGGGTGAAATGGAATAGAGATCTAACGTACAGCATGAAGGCTACAGTAAATAATATATTGTATATTTAAATTTGATAAAAGCAGATGATAAGTATTCTCACCACAAAAAAGGTAACTATGTAAAAAAAATAAGTATGTTAATTAGCTTGACAGTAGCAATCAGTTCCCCATGAATAGCAGAACACTGTATTTTCCATCTTAACATACACAAATTTATTTTAAAATTATAGGACTGCATTTACCTGTTGATCTGAATCTGGTTTTAGTACAGACCTATCTGTAATTAGGACTGCCCTGGAGATTTGCCTGTAAAACACAAGAGTAAAGCAGTGATTCAGAATGCATCAATAAATTTCATTTAGAGTTATATAACCAGCAGAAGGCATGTTTCAAAGATTTATCTCAGGATAAAAGTGACACCTTCAAAAACCAAGTGAAGTTTTGCTTTAATCTTCTCTTGGCTCACAGAAGAGGGATATGTGACCTAAAGACAAACCACAGCTGATGTAAAAAGAAATTATATAAGGCTCCCTCAAATTAGACTCCATAAAAGAAGAGTAGTAGCTTTGAATGTATCTTTGGTTTGGCACACCTTTGCATGAACAGAATCATGGAGACATGTCAATATAATCACAGTGCTATTTCACCTTCCCTTGGCTAGCAGATGGAGGAGTGTCTTACCTGTATTGCACATGTGAGCACGTGTTCTCAGAAAAGTAACTGTCCTCCACAAGGAAATGCTTAGAGTTTATTCTCTGACCAAACTGATCTATGATTGCTTTACATCTACAAAGAAGATAAGCACAATGAAAAAAGTTCACAATAATGACTAATTGAGAAAATGAATAAAATCAGCTATTGACTTTGAATCAAATACCTGTGAAGATTAAAGAACTGCCCACAATTCCACATTTTCTGACATAAAATTGATACTGATTACAGAATATGTGTTATTGTTGCTGTTTTGACATTTTAAAAACTACAACATGAATAGAGGCTACAACTTAATATTTATTTTGATTGTCATTAATAACCAAGAGTAAAGTTAGGGCAAATAATTATAAGTGTAATTAAAAACTTTCCTTATGTCTAGTAACACAAATGCTTTTTCTTTTAGAAAATACTTTTTTTTCCCCCTTAACAGTTTTAAGAGAGAGAAAAAGTTGATTAAATATCTTGTTATGTCATTCACAGCCTATAAAAGCCACTAAAGGCTTTTCATTTTTCTGTTAAATGTTGCTTTCTCTTTTGTTGAAGAACAGCTGTCTAGTCATGTATTTGATAATGTTTTAAACAGGAAAGAAAGGGATAGAGCTTCTTTTAATAACTGTTTCCACTGTACTTCAAAGGATGATCATAGAAAGATTTCTTTCAAGTGCTGTTTCTAAATAAGGAAAACACTTAATGCACGAACAATATCAGGTCTCTGTCATCTGATATGTGTTGAGACAATGAATCATACAGAACCCTCCATTGACCTTCTTTCAGTGTATCTAGATAAAAGGATGGAAATTAGAATCTATCTCCTTGCAGTGCCACAAGTTATAAATGTACTTTACAGGGCTCATTATCCAAACTAATGGACTAAGGGTGACATCCTTGAAATGGACTTCAAAGCCAGTATGTAATATTTCAAGAACTATATGCAAATGACTGTTTGCCACATCTTTTTATTATGGAAATATCAATTTACTTTTGTTACAGCTTTTTCTTTTGGAACCAGAATTACTTTACTAGAAAAATATTGCTCTGCATAAAATGCAAACAATTTCAATCTTGTATTTAAAATATATTGATGTAAATTAATGTATGCTCAATTGCTCTAAATAAGCAAAATACCTGATATTTACCAGGCAGAAATGCTTTAAAAATAAAATAATAAACACTTGAGCCCAATAGTCATAGGAATTTAATTTGTACTTCCTAAAGGCAGATTGTTTTGCTGGTATTATGGAATAAATGACATAGCACTGTTTTCAAGACTATGATGTCTAATGATGTTATATATGCATAATATATATTTTTACCCCTTTTAAATATAACATTTGCTATACTAATGAAATTGATTTTTATATCTCATTTCTACTTCCTTTCCCCTGTGATACCTACCCACATTTCATTATACTGTAGCTGTCTTACAAAATACTTAACTAGATATAAAGTAGTTATGCTTATTTTCCAAATAATTGTTTAATAACTAAAAAAGTTTCACATTCAGTCTTCTGTTTTGAAACATCCATAAACAATTTGAAAAACAAAGTAATTCAGGCAATGGAGAAGAGAAATCTACTGATCTACTATTACACACTGATCTCTTTTGTCTTGTAAGTACTGATTAGCCTCTTTCTTACCCTCAACTGAGAGACTATAGACAGTCAAGAAGAAATAATGTGGGCAGAAGAAAAGGGGGTATAAAATGTTCTATATCTCAACAAGGATTTTGGTTATACAGATTTATCATTTGTTAAAACTCAGCTAATGAGCAATTAAGATTTGCACATTTCACTGTAAATTTTACACCAAAAAAAAAACACTAGAAAAACACTGAACGAGTGAATTACATAGTGAAGTATTTAGGGAGAATTTTATAGATATCTGCAATATACTGTGAAATGCATAAAAAGGTAAATTAAGAGATAGAAGGATGGGCATGGTGGTGCATGCCTATAATCCCAACACTGAGAGGCTGAGGCAGGAGGATGGAGAGTTTGAGGCCAGCTTGGGCAATTTAGTGACTTAGGGAGACTCCGTCTCAAAATAAAAAAGGCTGGGGACATAGTTCAGTGTGAAAAAATAGAGGGATGAATATTTGGGTAGATATGTGATTAAGCAAGTATATTAAAATGTTAATTGTGAAGCCTGGGTTATAGGTGTATATAGTTGTTCACTTTAAATTCACCTTTGACACCAGTTTGAAAATTTTCATCATAAAATGTTGCAATAAAACAGAGAGGAGTGCTAGTAGTATAAGCCCTAGACTTAAGTGTCTCTTGCAAAGGGTTCTCATTTAAGTAACCCACACAGTTAAACTTGGCTTTCAAGCTTGTGGAGACCTCCTTGCTTTGTAGGTTTCTAAACACTAATAGGGACAATTTAGTGGTAGCTACTCCTTCGGTGACAGGGAGATATTGGTTTCAGAAGTTACAGAATTAGAAAGAATTGATGGGGATCATTCAAAGGGGAAGTCTGGGGATATGGGAATTAAAGAGCTTAACTATGGAAGGACAACATAGTAAATGTGCTTATTTATGATGAAGCTTCTGATGAAGCAGTGATTCTCAAAGGAGGAGGAGAAGGAAGCAAATCAGAATCACACCTGGGGGACTTTCTCAAATTATAAGTACCCCTGGAGATTCTGATAAGCTTCCAAATCCCAGGAAAGAATCACTGTCAAGCATGCCACTGCTACCGTTGCGCTTTTTTGTTGTGCTAGGTAGAGAAAAGTAAACAGCTACTGGTATAGAGAAAATATATATTTATGCACAGAGAGAGTTGACAGTCACATAGGTCCAGTCTCAGTCTGAAGATGGAAGATAGATGAAGATAACATGACTCACCTGTTAGTCTCATTCTTACTCCGAAATACTGAAGCTCTAGACCTAAACCAGTGGTGGTGAACCTATGGCATGCATCCCACAGTGAGCTGTTTCCATTACTAAAAACTCTAAAAGGTTCACTATCACTGATAAGCAAAGCTGTTTAAACCAAGACATGTTTAAGCAAGTGGTAAGATTTGTTTTCCCCTCAGATACTTGAGTTACTGTCATACTCAGCCTAATTGGGAGAAAAATTAAGAAAGGAATGTTGATTTGGGACTTAGTCTTAAACTTTGTACTATAAAGATTAATATAAAACTTAGATGACATTCAAGTAAAGGAAAACAGTAAAATGAAATAGAGTTGCCAGAGACATTAAAATACCCTCCTGCCCACACTCCCACATAAACCTGAGGAAGCCATTAAAGATTAATAGCACTTAGAATTTAGTTGAGAGCCTTGCTGAGCCTCATAAATAGTAAAGTGAGGAGGAACATGAGAACAGTTTCCTGTTACAGGGACACAATGACCAAGTTGATGATAAGAATCACTGAAGCCAGACATAACATTTCAAGGGTTAAGTTTTCTAAAGCAACAAATCACAACAGTCATTCAGTAATTCAACAGTAATTCATTGATATTAGGGCATAAATATAAAAATACCAATAAGAAAGAAAACACTCAGCAAGACAAAACTCAGTATCTTGAAGTTGGCCCAGAAGAGAGTAACATTTTAACAGATATTCAATCCTTACAATTGTTAGAATGTGACAACTAATTATATAGTAAGGAAGGCAAAAATCACATACAAAAGGCAAAGTATTAATTAAGGAAACTAGAAGATTCATAATGATTGAAAAAAACAAAATAATTCTTCCTGTTCACTATACTCTTTTGAACTTCCTCAAACACATTATTCAAATATCACCTCATTCATGAAGCTATCTCAAAATGCTACACATGCATTTTTTTCTTGGGTGAAAATCTCCTCCAATAGTTTAAAACCATTAACAGGTAGATAATTCCAAATCTATGCTTTTCTCTGTTCTGACCTCTCAACAAGCTCTGTATACATATTTGAATTATTTTCTTGACAGACTCCACCTATACATTTAAGAAATTGTCTAGTTAATAAGAATTGTATATATTCAAGGAGAACATTGTGATGATCTGACACAGATACACATGGATAAATGATTACCATGAATAAATTAATATATCCAATCATCATATATAATTACCATTTGCGTGTAAGGGAGGAGGTAAAGATACTTAAAACCTGCTCTTATCAAATTTCAAGTAAACAATACAGTATTACTAACTGCATCCTTAAAAAAAAGTAGGATGCCCCAATCTGTGTTTATCATGGTTGCTCCCTTGGAATCCTTCCATCAGATAATGGCACAACCAGTAAAGTTTCCCCATCTCAAACTCTTTCCCCATCTAACTTGCTATTCTATGTTTAAAAATTTTTTTTTTATTTGTACATGTTTGTAGTTCATGTAGTTTACAATCATCTTAGGGAATGGTTCCTCAATGTTGATTCCACCTTACAAATATTTCTTACAATTAGTTCCTTCTCTACATCTCCACTAACACCACCATAGACTCTTGTTTAATAAGACAATAGACTGCTAAGAAGTTGGTAATTCATTTGTTCTACATAAATGCATGGTGTAACAGCCACATGCCAAGCACCATTCTAAGAGGCAAGGAAAAAAAATGTCTTTCCCTAAAGGAGTTCTCAATATAATAAAGCTTCTTACACAGGCAATTTTAAGATATTCGCAATAACAAGCAATAAGGACAGGGCATTACAGAGTGCTAAGAAGAGGTATCTAACTCAATTTAGAATGAAGGAGTAGTTTCCAAGATTAAGCTATTACAAACTGTGCTGCTATAAACATAAGTGCACATATATCACTGTGGTATGATGCTTTTAATTCTTTTGGGAAGATACCCAGCAGGGGAATACCTGGGTCCAATGGAACCTCTAATCCTAGTTTTTTGAGGAATTTCCACAGTGATTGCATCAGTCTACATGCCCACCAAGAGAGAAGGTTTACTTTCTCCCCTCAGCCCCGCCAGCATTTGTTGTTGGTTCATTTCTTGATAACAGCCAGTCTTTCTGGACTGAGATGGAATCTCAGCATTATTTTTTTTTTAATTTTTTTTCAGCATTATTTTAATTTGTATTTCTTGAATGACCAGTGATGTTGAATATTTTTTTCATGTATTTGCCATTTGTACTTCTTCATCTGAGAAGTGTGTGTTCAATTCTGATGCCCATTTTTTGATTGGGTCTTTAAATTTGGGGGAGGGAGTTCTGATTTTTTTCAATTCTTTATATGTTCTAGATATTAGTCTTTTGTCTGAGGAACAATTGGTTAAAAATTTTTCCCATTCTGTGGGTTGTCTTTTCACTGTTGGTGATTTCCTTTGCTAAAATCTTGGAAACAACCCAAATACCCATCAACTGATGAGTGGATAAAAAAAGATGTGGTTTTGAATACAATGGAATAGTATTCAGCCACAAAGAAGGATAAACTTGAGACATTTATAGCTAAATGGGTGCACCTAGAGACTTTGAGGCTATACTCTTAAATAAATCAGACACACATGTGTAAATATCACATTGTCTCTCTGGTGTGAGAAACTGAAAGTGTAAATAAGGACCAAAATGTATAATAGATATTATGAAGTAGGGAAAAATTGTTCAAAAGGAAAGGACTAGGGAGAGGGGAGGGGGAAAGGAAAGGAAAAGGAAAAAATGAGAAAAGAAGAATGAAATGAAAACAAAGCTTTGTAAGGAGGGGAAAAGGGGTTGAAGGGAGGGGAGGGGAATGGAAAAAAAAGAGGAATCAAGATATATCATGTACAGGTACAAGTTCCCCATGATGAATGTATCATTATGTATGTCTAAATTGTACCAATAAAATTAATAAAAAAAAATTGAGGGGCAGAATATCACAGAATGCTCTTTGAAGGAAGTGATACATTCAATGATTCTAAAGGACATTATATGTTAGCTGCGTAAATAAAGACAACAACATTTTGGGTAGAAGAACAGTATTTACAAGAACATAGAGTAAAGTAAGAGAAGGGCAGGTACATCGATCCATGACCCACTCAATATAATGATGGTTAATCATAACTGTCATCTTGATTGGTTTGGGAGCTACAGGGGGGAATTAGTAAAGTACACTTCTGGGTGTGTCTGGGTAGATTATGGAGGCATGACTTTGGGTACTATATCTTGTCCCTGGCCACTTCCTCACTGGTGCTCCTCCCCTGCTCTGCATACAGATTTCTAGGGTTTCTCCAGCCTGTATGTACAAAGCCATTCCAAACATCTCCGATGCACAATTCAAATAGCTTCTGCATCACAAGGTTAGGTACAGTCACATCAATGGCCCCACTTCTGATACCAATTTTCTGTATTGGTCAGCTTTCCCATCACTGGGACACACAACTCAAAGGAGGAAAGGTTTATTTGAGTCATGGTTTCAGCCCACTGTCAGTTGTGCCTAAGGCAGAAATATTATAGCAGAAGTGTGTGATGGAGTGAAGCTGCTTAGTCCATGGCTGCTGGGAAGCAGAGCAGGGGTATAATTCTGGTTAGAGCTCAGAAGACTGGAATGCTGATAGAAATGCTGACAGTAAAAGCCAAGGGCAGGGAGTTTCAGTTGAAAAAGAAGAACTCTATCAGTCATTAGTCTAGGGGCCATATGTATTATATTCTGGGGAAAAAAATTTGTGTACATTTTGCTCATGCCCTGAGATCTTGCAGGAAGAAGAGGTTAAGAGCACTAGACTAACTCATTTCACAGAAGAAATCTATAACATTCAGGCTGTGAAATGAATGATGGTGGCTGCTTTTAGCCAAATTTATAGTAAGAATCAGTAACAAATAGAAGAGCAGCATGATTTGAAAAACTTAAATTTTGTCCCAAAGGGAAGCACATGTAAAATTGTGGCCAAAGGAAGTGTAGTTGAGATTAGTTCATTAAAAAGAAATCAAATACTTGAACGGGGACAAGATGCCTTGAGGGCATCTGAGGAATCAGCAAGGCCCCATCCACTGCAAGCTCAAGGGTGCCAATATGTAAACCTTTTGGTTTTTTTTTTTTTTAATGAGAACTGAACACAGAACTTTGCACTGTGCCACCCCCCTCCAACATTTTATTTTGAGACAGGGTCTCACTAAGTTGCCCAGGCAAGGCTCTAAACTTCCTATCCCCCTGCTTCAGATTCTTAGAGGGTGAGGATTATAGGTGTGCTAAGCTTCAACCTTTCCTTTGAGAAGTGAGTCCCTATTCTCCCTGTTCAGTAAGGGTCACTTAGGGGATTGGTTCCTTAAGATTCATTTCACTATGCTTGTTGGGAGCCATTCTACATAATTTTGGGGCAAAAATCATTTCACAATTAAATTATGATTAGGGCTATCCTCAAGGGCAAGCTTACATCAGTTGAAGACATCCTCGGTCTTTGAGAACTGAATAGAAAGGCTTCACCTGGGGAGAGACAAATTCTTTATTCCTTAACTCATCCCACCTACTGTTGTAAGAATGTTTTGCTCATCTCACAGTCCTAATCAACTTAAGCTTCGCATTGACCTAAGAATCTCATCATTATAAGATCCTCATGGTCATAGGATTACCACCACCTTGTGGGTCATCTGATACTTCCTCTGATTATAATCAATTTAGGATTACTGCCATCCTCTGGGTCATCTGATATTCCCTATCAACCCAATACATAGTAGCAAGCTCAGCTTCTTCTCTAAGTCTCATTTCCTGTCTATTCTTCAATTTGCTTTGTGTTGTAGTGGCTTACAGGAGACCAGGACTCACTGTAGGGGTTCTGGTAATGTCTCCTTTCCCATTCCCTATATATCCTTAGCCACAGAGATATTCAGAAGCCTTGGAAGCTGTGGTTCAAAAGGCTGGCTGCTACTCGAGTGGGCAGCAAACCTTGACACTGTTCAAGTGATGTTATTTTTTTTAGGTCTGCAGAACACAAGTTTCGGGGTCATGGAGGTTCTCACCCAGATTTCAGAGGAAGGTCTGGGAGACCAGACAGTGTACCTCTGAGAGGTAAGTACATGAAGCTGTGGGAATGAAGCCAAAGGTGGAATGGAGACCCTACCAAGTAAGAGATGCCAGAAATGTGGAACATCTTTTAAGAAAAGCCATAGGCAGTGAGGGGAGTCAGTCCAAGAGAGAAGTCATATGGGCTACAACCAGCAAGGCCATGGAGGCAGGGCTGCCCAAGTCCTTTAGAACTTACATTTCACTACCAGATGCTGGACATGGAGCTACAGGATTTAATATGCAACCTGCTGGGGGTTTATGTTTTATTTATTTATTTATGTTTGGTACCAGGATTGAACTCAGGACCTTGTGCTTGCGAGGGAGGTGGCAGCACCACTGAGCTAAAGCCCTGGCCCTGGGTTTTTTTTAATCTTGATTTGTTTCTATTCTTTTCTATCCTCCTATTCTTCCCTTTTGGACTGGAAATGTTTACACTGTACCATTATATAATGGGATTAAATAACTTGCATTTTGAATTGTACAGAGGTTCACAGCTAAGAGTTTACCTTGAGTTTCAGAGAAGACTAACTTTTTAGCACTGTTGTAATGGTTGAGACTTTGGAGAAGAGATTGTGTTTTTTGCTTGTACACAGGGTAGCTTTATCATGTTACGTGGAATTATGAACTTGTTTTTGTCTTTATTTGGAGATTAAGTATCGTTTAAGGAGATTTGTTTGGATGTCAAGTTGACAAATGGCTGAATGTGATGGTTAAGCTTCACTGTTAATTTGAAAGGCTTGGGAGCTGCCAAGGGGATTAGTGAAGCACACTTCTGGCTGTGTCTGAGCAGGTCATGGAGGCATGACCTTGGGGCCCCTGGCCCCTTCCTCTCAGGTGCTGTTTTCCTTTCTAACAGACATCAACTAAGCAGCATTGCTCCAACACACTCTTCTGTCCTAATATTTGTTCCCTGGAGCCAGTAGACCATGGAATGAAACCTCTGAATCCTTATCAAAAATGAACCTGTCCTTCTTGTGCATACCAAAAATTCGTTCCAGGGATGGCAAATCCGACCTATGGAAGTATAATCTGACAATAAAATGGGAAACAAGGAGGGAAGCATCTAGAGAGGCAGGCAGGAGCAGATCTTATCTAACACAACATGTAAAGTCTTACACTTTACTCTGAGGTCATATAAACTCACTGAGGGTCTTTACATAGGGAAGGAGAACTGGATCTACAGACTGTACAGATCTCAGTGTACCATTATCTTGTTCATGTATTTATTTTGTAATGTACCCTTGTAGACCGTAAGCCCCGTGAGCAAAATACCCTGGTTGCCTTGTTTTCTATTATATCTCCAGTGCCTGGAACACAGAGAATAACTAATAGTTCTGTGGATAAATGGATGGATTATGGAACTATTCTCATGCCTCCAAAAAAGTGGCATAGCAAGATATCTAGTAAGTGAAAGAGCTGAAGTCCACATGGAACACTAGCTGAATTAATTAGATAAGGACAACTGGTTATAGATATATTTGGTCTAAGGTCATATCTACCTTAGCTAAACAGCCAAATTTAATTTACAGATTTATCTAGTCAGCATAGCTGTAAAGGAAAAGGAAGCTCTTCAAGAATAGCATTCAGTAATTCCAGAAAAAGTCAACAGAGGTATAATATTAGAATTTAGAAAAGAACCACTGATATATAACTACATCCTCTCAAATTAAGAAAGCAGTGCCAAAGCATGACCTAGTGAAGAGAATACAGGCAGTGTGGGTCTCAGGAAAAATAAATCAAAATTAAAAATACAATCGAGTAGAAAACAAGTGTACATTGGTTTACGCATTTCATATAATTTATTTCATGTGCCTCTTCAATGTCTCATTTATTCTCTCCAAGTCTGTATAGTATTTTGACGTGTAATCAACACGATAAACTCAATGCTATAGTCATTTATGCTCCTACCAGTTTTTCTAAGCGTAAAGTGAAAAAGAAAGCACAAAAATGGCTAAAATATGCTTTTAATTTTCATTTGTTCATTTCAGTCAAAGTTATTGAGTATAATGGTGCTAGGAACCTGCCTTGATTCTTGAGATGCAATACTAAGGTCCTTCCTTTACTTATAGAGAGCTCATCAGTAAGTATACAAGGGGATCTGACTTAGGTTCTAAAAGAGGGTTCTGTTCTAATCTGTGGGATCAGGAAATAAACTTGGAACTCTGACCTGAAGCATGAGGAGCTCCTAACTAAAGGGAGGAAGGGATGTCAAGTGTTCTACAAAGAAATATAGGGAAAGAGAAGCAAAGTAAAACCATAAGGGGACAAATGTAAATCTTTGCAGATGCCTTACTTAATATTATACTAAGTAAAATACTTTTCTAAATTACATTATCCTTCTTAACAAGAAGTGTGTGGTAGATATAATCAACTATAAGGTCAAGGTTTTTTCCTCAAAAAAGTATCTTTCACTTTATATTTAAGTCTTAAGAAAAATCTGTATTACTGTTATCTGTATCAAATATTTGATGTTGAATGACAAAATAGCTTGGGGAAAAACACATTAGCCTGAACCAATCTGAATCAATGCTAGTAGCTTTAGAGATTATTTCACTTGGTAGAATAGATTTCGGCGGGGGCAGGAGTAGGGTTGAGACAGGGTCTCGCTTTGTAATTCAGGCTGGTCCTGAACTCACTATGTAGCACAGGCTAGCCTTGAACTTGGGGCAATCCTCTTGCCTCTGCCTCTCCAGTGCTGGGATTACAGGCATGTACACCACGCCCAGCTTAGCATAGATTTTTAAAAAGGAGAAAAATTAATATAAATCTGGTAGTTATTACGGAAGGTATAAACTAACAATTTGAAGTAATGCTTGCTTCATAAGAAAAAACTTTAAAAATCACTAAAGCAATTCAGATAGTGAGAGTACAGCAGAAATCAGGATTATAATAAATGTAAGTCAAGTTTTAAAAACCGTCTTAGGGCCGGGGATTTAGCTCAGCGGTTTCACCGCCTGCTGCGCAAGTGCAAGGACCCGAGTTCGATCCCCAGTACCAAAAAAAAAACCACAAAAAACAAAACTGTCCTATTATTACAGAAATTAAGTTACAACTTAGAATAAATTTTCCAGTATAAGAATCGCATGCAATATGCAATACGTTTGTATCTTTAAAAACCAAGATAGACAAGAAAATGATATTCATTGGTAAAATGAGGTTCTGCTCATAAGTAACACAAAGTAGATTTTGTGCTATTTTGTTTTTATTCATAAAAATAGACAGATTGTTCAATTTTGCCTTTTATCACTGGGAATGAAGATTATCTAATTTTTTTCTTGAGACAGGGTCTCATTATGTAGTTCAAAATAGCCTTGAATGCACTATGTAGCCTAGACTGGCCTTGAACTTGCAGCAAATCTCCTGCCTCAGCCTCCTGAGTGCTGGGATTATAGGCATGCTTCACCATGCCTGGCAAAGGTTATCTAATATGTGAGAATAGTTTACATTTAGGCATATAAAACATTTCAAGATTATTTATTTCTAAATATTAAATAAAAGCTAAGTACTTTCTATGAACTGTAAATAAACTATAACATGGTAGATCTGGAACTCCACGATTACCTCAGTCTGTCTATTTCATGTTGCAATTAAAGTAATTATTTCAGAGAAAAGGACTTTCCCACTGTCATTTACGGTAGTGGCAAAATTCTGTCTTCTTTCATTTCAGGGCTAACAGACCTTAGTATACGTGTTAAGTGTTATTATATGGCAAATATTATGTTTCAGGTCTTTCTATGAAGACATAAAGGATGTCACATTAGAAGCAGTTTGCCTGCTATATAGAATTTACATTTGATTGCCAGTGTATCTTGCAGGTTCATCTTGATAAAGCACTGGAATAAATTAGGCCCTACAGCACCCAGTGTATCGGATAGTACTCTTGGCTAAATTCACCTTATATACCAGTGCTTCACAGTGTCTTTTAAGAAGTACCTACATTAGATTTCACTTGTGGTGTTCCTTAAAACTAAATTTCCTGGCTGTTCTCTCTATATATTATACAATTCTACTCTCTAAGGGGATGTCATAGAAATTTGTCTTTTCTACAAGCGTATGTGGTAATTCTTAGGCACATTAAAGTTTGAAAACTACCAATGTGACAGTTCTTTTGGTCTCTAAATCTTTAGCCTTCAGCTACCTGGTGCAACTGAAATCTGCACAAATAGTAAAGAAGAGCTTCTTTGTGCAGAATATATCATAAAAACTCTGTCAACGGTAAGGCAAATGTAGCCTTTAGTTTAACTAATGGTATTATTGTATTAAAACACCCATTTTTAAAAAAGTAACAGAGCTATGCAAAGTCCTCATCATTGAGAATAAAATGTGGGACTGGAATGGGGCCCCAAAAGGATAAGATGATTTAAGCAAATAAGCATCAAACGAGCTTTCTGACATGGTGACATTTTATTGATTCAAAATGAATGCATAAGGAAAAACAACTCTGGGTGCAATAAAGAGCACTACTCCTTCAAGAACTTCCACAGAACTCTTCAGAAGCCAAGATATGAATATCCTGGGCCTTTAGGTACATATTTTTTCACTGTAGATTATCAGGTTTCATATATGTAGTACCTTTCTGTTACAGTGCTAAAAGTACTTTACAAGACATTTAAATCATGTGTCAATTTTTCTTAAAGTACTGCATATTCATTAAGTACTATATGTTTCTAGAGGTGAGATTTTTGTTATCCTTCAAAATACAAATTTATTGTACTATAACTAGTCTACGAGAAGTTAATACCTATTTTATGCCACTTGGACTAAACAAAATTATTGTAAAATGAATAGAAAAAGGTTAAAATTTATACTGTTTAAGATTCTAGTTTGAAATATTAAGATAGTTTGTTACCCCCAAAATTCTTGTTCATTATATACTCCTACAAACAGTCATACAAGAAATATAGGTAAGGAGATACTTAAGAATATACTATAACATGAAAGAAAAACACTGCAATTTCAATACTTCCTAAAACTTGATCTACCTGACCCAGTTCAGTTTGTGTAAAACCTAGAAAATGTAGAATAGTATCTTATTTAATGTAATTTAGACAAGTACATATTTTAGTAATAATACATTCTAGAAAAATAATTGAAATTTGAAAATACACAGGTAAATAGAGTATTCAGCTTTTCTTTAAAAAGAAGATAAATTCTTATTTCAATCTGAAACCAGCCTTAGGCTGGACACAGGTATAAAAGAACTTATCCTCAGACAACAGGGCAGCATAGTTTATTATAACAATCTACCTAAAAACTCATTAAAGTCTTTTTTCTTAGAGTGACATGCATTATCAGCAGAGATCAATTTGATGAGTCTTTAGGTGAGCTTCATTTTTTAAAATGCAGTAACAGAGGGCTTTGTTATCATCTGATGAAAATCAATTAGAGGAGGTAAGGACAAAAGGAAAACTAACATCACTCATCATGCACCCCGGGCAGCTGAAATGATTTGTTTTCCAAGCTCGGATGATCAGGAACTCTATTGTATAGTCATACTGCAGGAAAATTAATTCAGTTTCTATATTCTGAACTCACTTTCTTTGTTCTGGAGGACCTAAACACAAATTACTTTTAATCAAAGTTGATATGTTATTAATACCAAGGATTTTTCAAGAATCATTCTTTTAAAATCAACTTTAGGATTTTTCACCTGTATTTAGGGGCATAGATACAGGAACGTTACTTATATCATCCTTACTTTCTGGATTCTTTCTCCACTACAAGGCACTGTACAGAATGGCGAAGACAATAGATTCCCCCAAACACAGCACACATCCTAGAAAGAGATTAGAAACATGGGAATTAGGATGACTGGGTTGAAGCCTGAGGTAACATTAAGTATTTTACATTTCGTGTTTGGTATTAAAGATAAAACATTTTGATAATTTATAATTTTTTTCTATCATGGTATTAAGAATCTCAGAGGTAAATTAGCAATGTCTTGATGTGGCACAGGTATTACTGGTAATAATAATACAACAGTGAAATCTAGAATTGGGATTAAGTGAGAAGTGTCCCTAAGCAAGGGTTAAATATCCTACTAAAATGAGCTCCTGTATACCTAAGGTATATAAACCACAAATATCCTCAAAAGTTTACGTATGAGATACCCAATAGAAATCTCCACAGAGAAGTGTTAGGAAGAGATCAACCAGGGAGGACTATGGAAGACTGAAATTTTACTTGCCATAAAAGGAAAGCATATGAGTTAATGAATCAGATACTCTAAGGAGTTTGTCTCTCTCAGTAATATTTAGTACTTGGTTTTAAATGTCCATGTAGGGAGAAGAGCGGCTTTAAAATCAAAATTAGACAAGAAGCAGAAAAGGAAATACTCTCTCATAACACTTAGATTCTTAAGGGGCTAAACTTAAAGGATGATCTAGAAAAGAAATCTACTTACTAATAGAGGGAGAAAAAACATTCTTTTATCTGGTAGTTTAACCTCACACAGGTTGGGGGGGGGTTGATACTACATTACTACATGATACAAGATACTGTTATCCAACCAACGAAATATGAAAAGTGGCTCTGTGTCAGTGACAACTGTAGTGCTTTGTGGAAAGCATAACTAAAACTTTCTCATAGGACATGATTTTAATGAAGGCCATGTAAAACTGCCAAAGATAATTACTTGATGATGACTTTAGAATCTAAAATTATATGATGCATAAAAAACTATCAGACCTTGAGTGAGAATTAGCGGACACACAAACAACAGGATTAAACTGCTCAAAACAATACTGAGAACTACTAAGTAGAGATTATGAATATGCTTTAAATGGATGAATCAAAGAATAGTAGAATTTCTAGAAGTCTGTAGCTGGATGAAACTGTAACTCCCAAGATTATACAGAGGAAACTGAGATTAAGACAATCAGCCAATCTTCACTGCCAATTTCCTATTGAGACCAACAAAAATCCATATACATGTGAAATGTTACTGGCCCACCCCAAATAAACAGGCTGAATTACGTTAAGACCCCCAAATGGACCTTTCAATCAATGGCTTCATTTGCCTGGAGATGGCTTTACGGCATGTGAGGGTAGCACCAGTGTTTCCAAGCTCCTCATTTTCAGCTACAAATGAGCTGTTCACAACTGATCAACTGAGTTTTTCATTTTAGTCAGTTTGGTCCTTGTCTAGACAGACACACACACACACACACACACACGCATGCACGCATGCCACATTAGAGAAAATTTAATATTATTGTACCACTTCCCATTGGAGCAAATAAGTACTTTTAAATGTTTTCCTAGATTCTATGGTAAACAAAAGAATCAAATTCAGACTCAATTAGAAGTTGGGACAAGGCTGAAAAATTATAAAATATTAAGTGACAAACTACTACTATATTATCAAAAACCCGTGGAATCCAATTAAATAAAAATGAATTTATTTTCTATAAATATCTTCTTTTATTATATATCACAATATTTATGAAACATATTGTTACCTTTATTTATATTTTGGTACTAGGGATTGAACTCAGGGCCTTAACACTGAGGTACAAAACCAGTCCTTTCTTTATTTAGAGACAGAATCTCGCTAAGTCTCTATGTGGCTGTGATCATCCTGTCTCAGCCTCCCAGAGTTACGGGCATGCACTAACATGGCTGCTTTATTAAACATTCTTCTGAAAATTAATTTGTATTATGTTTCTGGGCTAAATGAGGTCTCTGGAAAAAGATTTTTAAATACTACATAATAGAGGTATCTAATGTTAAGAATTAGTCAAGTGGGATGATCACAGGAGTCCAGGTGAGAAAGAACATCAGTGTGGAGCCAATCCGAGCACCCAGGAGGAGGCTCTGCCGCTGCCACTCCATGGCTCCTAGGGCAGAGGAGGTGAGCCAATCCCAGTGCCCAGGAGGAGGCTTCCCTGCCGTCATCCACTGCTCCTAAGGCAGCAGAGGTGAGCCGCATGGGTGCCAGCAACACCCCCACCCCCAACCCATGGAAATGAGAAGACATGTAAATAAGCCTCAAAAACAGACTTCCAGACCACCTACAGCGACCCCAAAGGGAAACGAGATGGAACAATCTGATACTCAACCACCTGGACTCCCTGAAATGGCACCAAAAGAGGATCTGGAAAAAATGAAAACAGAAATAATTTCTCACATAAGACCAGAGATTATGCCCATAGTGCAAGATATGGCTAATAAATCTAGAGAGGACACAGATAAAAAAATAGAGGATCTGAGGAACATGATGGAATCCCAACACAGGAAGCAAATGAAATCCATAAAACAGATGCAAACAGATTTCCAGGAGATTAAAAACTCCATTGAAAGTCTATGCAGCAGAATGAACCAATGTGAGGACAGAATTTCAGATATAGAAGATAAGATTGCAATTAGTGACCAGGAAAAGAAAAA
>NW_004624852.1:2419739-2457099 GCF_000247695.1 Heterocephalus glaber | reverse complement strand
GATTTTTGTAATATGCTTTCTATATCCTTTTAAATTCTGTAAAATCTGTGGTAATGTCTCCTAGATCTTGATATTGTAATTTAAAAAATGTATAATTGATATTGTGTAACAGGAAGTAAAGGTCTAAAGGAGCAGGGGAAGTAGGAGGGGTAGAGGAAAGGAAAGAAGGGAAAAGAAAAAATATGAGAAAAGGAATAAAATGGAAGCAAAGTCTTTGCAAACAGGGAAGGGTGAAGGGGGTGAAGGGAGGGCAGGGGAAGGAGAAACAAATAAGAACCAAGATACTCTTGTAATGGTACAAGATCCCAATGATGTATGTAACTGTATTTTATACCTAAAATGTACCAATAAATTTAATGGGGGAAAAAAAAAGAATTAGTCAAGTGGTCGACAGGGAATACTGTAAAAAGCCTAATGAGATATGTTTGTGATAATCCAACTAAATTTTCTCTTAATTTTAAGTGAGAATATATATAAAACATATTTTTGGAAAGAATATTTTAACTATTTATTTTTAACATTTGCAACTATATACTTTGTACAGCTGAATTTATGTTTACATGTTATATATTGCTTCTCTTGCAGTTTTCCCCGCATACCAGGTTCATCTATTAAAATGGGACATAACATGTAGCTTACCATGGTGGTATTTGTTTTTTTTCTCACCTCTATTTTCTTCATGTATCTTATGCACCATGACAAAAACCAGTGATTTGTAAGAAGTGTCATGGAAAATGAGGATATTGATAAAGAATCCTCTCTCTGTATGTTATTCTTCCCAGTCATTCTCATATTTCGTCTTTAGAAAAAAAAATTGGAGGGAGGGTTGGTGGGAACTACTTGGCAACAATGAATAACAGAAGAAAATTTTTATAAGTGGGTAAAAAGTACAACAGTGTGAAGTTCTTGAGCAGTGCACTTAAAGCTCAAATAATAAGCATGGCTAGTATGGCAGACATTCTGCTCTACCCTAGGATGGCTGCTATAAACCACACCCAAACTGAGACCTAACTACCATTTTGGAGGTTTGCCATTTTTGGTAGCTTCTTTGTGGATCAGTAAGGCCTTTTTTAACCCTTGGGTGGCTAGATTGCCATTTATTGCATTGGAAGCAAACATGTACGAAGTAGAGCCTTTCAAAAAAATCATTACAGAGTATTTACCTTTTACTCACAGCACTTTCTTTAATACTTTTAGCTTATTGACACACTTTATAAATCACTTTATGAAATGTGAATTGCTAGGCATTTTAAAGACAATCATTCTTGCCAGGGATTTAGCTCAGTGGTTCTGTCGCTTGCCTTGGAAGCGCAAGGACCAGAGTTCGATCCCCAGTACCAAATAAATAAATAAATAAATAAACAAAGACAATCATTCTAAAGGTACTTTGATCTTAGCTTATGCACCACAAATTCATATATAATCCATTCAACATCCACGGATGAGAATAAACAGGGCAACTCATTCAGGACCCCTCCTGCTTCTCAGGAGCTATTCCTATTCCCCATTCTTATTCCCCATTCCTACTCCCCAATAAATTTTCCTGCTTAAAAAAAAAGAATAAACATCTACTTTTTGGGAGACAAGCATGTATAGAAATTGAGAGATTATTATACTCACTGTAATAATCTTTGCAATTTAACAGGGCAGTATGAAGACTGGAGGCAAGTTAAGAATTATGGGGTTTGTCACTAAAAAAAATCTACTAAATAATAAATACAGTAGGTAGTATTACACAATAAAAGTTACTAAAAATACATTTTATCAAATGTTATTAAAGAGAAACCAAACAAAAAATTCCATTAAAATCTGAGTGACCATCAAGTATCATCACTGTACTTCAGTGTTACCACAACTCACACTGTAAACTGACAAAGCAGCAGCCTGGAATTGTAGCACTCTAGGAGGCTAAGGCAGGGAGATCACTGTTGGGAGCAATGCTACATAATTCTAGGGAAAAATCATTTGAGTAGGCCTAGTTCTCCTGCCTACAGGCCAGCAATAACACTCCAAGACATACTTCCATTTTGGCCTCAGGTCACAAGGGAGATCTCAATGATCCCATGATGCTGTAATCCTCCAGGACAAGACCACACCTGTGGGAGATGCCCTGGGAGGAACCAAATCTTCATCTGTGTGGTTCCTGGGAGGAACTAAATCTTCATCTGCATAGTTCCTCATTGTTCTTAGATTTCCGGCCGCCCCCACCCAGTCTTTTGTTACACCTTGTTCATCCCAATATGATACTGAAATCTACATTATTCATTTGTTACATTTGTTTCTTTGGATGTACTGAATAAAAGGTGCTGCAAGCTAGGGCTTCTTGTCTTTGCTGCCCAGAGCAGCACTGATCAGACCCAAAGCTCAGCTTCTTCACAATCTCATTTTTCTACCTTTCCTGTAATTCGCCATGTGCTGCCGTGGCTCACAGGAGACCAGGACTCACTGCAGAGGTTCTGGTAACGTCCCCTTCCCCTGTTCCCTACAGATCACAAGTTCAACCACAGCCTGGGCAACTTAGTGAGATCCTGTCTCAAAATAAAAAATAAAAATAAAAATAAAAATGGGTTGGAGATGTATCTCAGTGTAAAGACCTTGGGTTCAATCACCAGTACTGGGCGGCGGGGGAGAGTCCATTCACCGGTATGCCATGTCAAAATGTCATATTATATACAATGGAGTACTATGCTGCCCTAAAGAAAGATAAACTTGAGGCAACTGTAGATAAATGGATGCAAGTTGAGAATATAGTGTTAAGTGGAATAAGTCAGACACACAAGCTTAAATATTGTGTAAGGTTTCTCTTATATGAGAAACACATAATACAGAAAAATAGGAAGTAGGGAAAAGTTCAAATACAATACTTCCCCCAAATTCCATATTCTGTTGTTTCAAAAAAATTTTAATATATGTTAATTTATTTCATTTATACTAGTCTATCTTAATTAAAAAGAAAGTCTTGTATTATTATGTATTTCTTCTGATAAGAGAGAATCTTTGTCTATGTTTTGTACTCTGAGTAACTACTTTGAAGATAATGATATAGTGTATTACCTATTGTTATTTTGTTATGAAATTTTGTTTTATATTTTCATAAAATAAAAAAGGTATGAGGCTTCAGTGATTGTACTTATCCATTCAAAGTTCAACTGTGTTACTTGTAACTACCTCCATACATACATATTTACCATAGCAGTAAGTTTAAAACAGTACATTGACTTTTCTATCATGTTTATCTATATCTGCTGGTCTGAAATATGTAAATAAGAAAACGCACATATATATACACACACATATCCATGGTGGAAGGAGGTCCCTCCAAAGTCTTATTGCTGCTTACAGTAAACACACCATGTACATGATACAAATAGAATCATATGGTATGTTATATATTATATGGCATGTGTATAGGTTGCATACTTATATTGCATATTCATATTACTACATAATGTTTACTGGTTACACATTTATATTAGCAGAGTATTCACTCATAGTACCATTCCTAACTTTCTTTTTTCTTGGCATCTTTCTTTGATCAGGAAGTACAGGGAAGGGGACTGTTTGTATAGTGGGTGACAGAAGCGAGTGTCAAATTTTTCCTGGAGTGGACCTGCCTCCTGGAAAGGCAACTATGAGCAGGTAATAAATCACAGCATCATCTTTCCCCCAAATCCCCACTAAGACTGAAGCTACCATTCAACTCAGCTTAAACTTTCTAATGGTCCAGAACAAAGCTCTTTCAGAAGAGCTAAATAACAGGAACAGCTCTTGCAGCCTCAGTAAACAGTGTGTGTTCATTAAAAAATCCAACTCAGGTTTCATCCCCTGCTATAAGTTATTAGTATTAATTATCTATGAGACTTGAGTCTATTCAGCAGGCCTATCAAAAATAAAAATTGAAAAAAAAATTTAAACCTCAAATAAGTGCTCCACTATAAAATGGCCTCATTCTCAGTGATCCACTATAGCCAAAATGGCAAGCTACACCTGACACCAGCCTTGCAACAGAACCTGAGGGGATATTAGCAAACAAAAATCACCAAAATCAAAATTCCAGTTCACTAGAGGTCAAATGGACCATTTCAGTTATGATGTGCAAACTGTACAAAGCTGAGCTCTAGGCAATAGTTGTACAATCAATGTGGACATTCAAACTCTGGAGTCAGACTGCCTAGGTATCTTTCTTGATTATCCCACTTATTAGTTGTGTGACTGTGTTTCAGTTCTCCAGACCATAAAATGGGGATAATAAGATGGGTTGCTACATGGATTGAATGAGTTGATGCATGTGAAATGCTTACTGTGCCCAACATATCATTAATGTTCAATGCACTGCAGCTTTTATTAGGTACCTAATAAAGCTTTTACTGGGTACCTTCTGTACTCAAAGGAGACATGTTTATATAGACTGTATAAGCTACATGGGTCTGTAGGCTACCTTGCTTTGACTGTATGATAACTGGTCTCTAGGTATTAAAAGTCTGGAGTTTCTTCTAATAGACTTTAAGCAAATTTGGGAGCTGGTCAATTCAACTATCTCCCACTGAGAGAACTGAAAGAGTTTTAAGAAAACTGCTCATACTGTCAGCAACAAACACTGATATCTACTCATTTATTCCCCAACCATTTATGGAATTAGGCTTACTTACATAAGATGTAGTTTTGACCATTATGGACATAAAAACAAACAAGACAAATGCTGTCATTGTGGTCATATAATTTATTTAGTGAGAAAAATATAATAACTGTAGATAGTGTTACCTTTTCTGAAAACAATGAAATGGGATAATAAGAGGTGGATATAGGGGCTGGGATATAGACAAGGTAATCAGAAAGAGTCTTTGAGGAACTATTTGAGTTGAGACTTGACTAAGAGAAACTAACCACAATAAAGATGTGGTAGAATACTCCAAGGAGAACAAACAGCAAATTTCACAACTTGTAGTATAAACTAGCTCTGTGTTTGAGGAACAGAGAGAGAGAGAGAGAGAGAGAGAGAGAGAGAGAGAGAGAGAGAGAGAAAGGATAACAAGGCTGGAACACAGGGAATAGATAGAAATATATTATAAAATGAGGTCATGGAGACAGTCAGGGACCTGATCATGCAAGGTTTTAAAGCCAGGGTAAGGACCTTGAATTTTATTCTGTGTATCATAAGAAGCCACCAGAAGGTACTGAGTAGTGTAGTGACATAATAAGATTTGTATTTTTATAAAAGATAGGCCTATCTGCTTTGTGGGAACTGTCAAAGAGGCAAAAGTAGAAGAGGAAAGACCAGTTATTTCTGCTGTAGACTAAGTTAGAGATGATGGTAACCTGATGCAAGATAGCAGCAATGCAGATGAAGAAGTAAAGAGACTGGAGACAAATTTAAGACAAGAACTGTTAATGGATTAGACACAGAAGTAGGATATTCTCCTGGGAACAAGTCTAGGATAATTTATATATTCATAAGAATCAGTAACTAGCTTGAAATATGAACAATCAAATAAAACTGCTCAAAACTAAGGGTCTTCCTACACAGGTATTACTCTGAAGCAGCAAAGTACTGTAACTCCACCTGGAGATTGTTTATTAGAGATACCTGTTATCAACCTCAAGAATCACTATCCTTTGGCCTTTCATCAAGATTACTGGCTGGGTACTAAATTCTAGATATGAGGGCACAATGAACAGAATTAGCTTTTGTGCCTTCAAGGAATTACCATGTTCTTAGAAAAACAGAACTCTCAGTAATTCAAGAAATTATTTGGCACAAGTATCTGAGTCCAATGTGGTTTCTGATGCAGATTTCATACTCGAGAAAAAGGTTGTACACAGATGGAATGCTCTTTCGGAAGTGATGTCACTCTTAGAAGGAATAATTCTTATGCTTAACTTAGAAAAAGCTGTCAAAAAGCAATACATAACCTCCAGAAAACTCAGTTCCAGAATCTGCTTCTGTTCTATAAATCTCAGCTATCTTGCCTCCTCTGTTCTTTGTGGCATTCTGCAGATGATATATTCATTTTTGCAGCTTTTCCAGCTGTCATTAAATTTAATCTTCTACAGGAAAGTGACAATAAAACTTATGTTTTGGTGACAGAAACAGATTTATATTAATAATTATACCAGGGGTCTAGAATAAATTAGCATAAATTATAGAACACAAAGTTATCCTTCAGTCTTTAAAAAATAAGGACTTTCAAAACATTGAGGGTCAACCTATATGCGTGGATCACAAGCTAGGGTCCAGTTCTATAGTTCATGTGTACAGCGGCTCCCTGCTTTGTACAAAGGCCCCAATGAACTCAATGAATTATTCAATATAGCTTATCGCAATGGTGTCAAGAGGATTTCGAATGGAAGTCACTGCTTCTTCCTCACTATTCTTTAAATATAATTTCAATTAACACTTAACTTAGTTAACACTGCACTTTTCAGTTTGAATATACAGACTAACATCATCTTTATTATTTGTGATATATATACACATATATATTCTCACTTAAAAATTGCTCTTTCAAATTCAAAGCTCTTGGTTCAAATGTTTGGGATGAAGTAAAACAAGTATATAATAAAGTGTATAATAAAGTGTATTTGTCAGCTTTGTCATCACTAGGACACAATATAGACACCCACAAGGTAAAGGAAGAAAGGTTTAATTTAGCTTATGGTTTCAAGAGATTCAGTACATGCGGGGCAGGGTCTAAGCCAGAAACTTCATGGCCAAAGGGCATGGTGAAACAAATCTGTTTAATTCACTACAGCAAGAAGCAGAGCAGGGAACAGTGCTAGGGAGGAATGGGCGAGGGACCATATACAGTAACCAAGGTTAGTCCTTCATGACCCATGGGGATACACCTAGGAGCATGTTTTACTAATCTGCTAGGAGTTTCTTAATTCAATGAAGTTGACATAACAGGAGTATAGATCATATAATCCCACTTACATTTCTCTATAAGATGTCCTTTGATCTTTTCTTAGCCCTTTTCTCTGGTATGACAGTCTATAAATGATACATTCATTTCTGGTTCATTTAATCCTTATTTAAAGCCTTCTTTCATTTTGCTGCTTTTTAAAAAATCCAAATCGCACAAATAGAGGTATTCAATTTGAGCCTGGATAAGAATATGCTCCTCTCCTTTATTTTTAATTTCCTTCATGGCTATGTCCAGTACTTTGAGGGTATTTCTAAATGCATAAACAATAACATCTTCAGGAAGCCCTATGGACTCCTAGATTCCATTCATGGGTTGAAAAATATATGTGGAGGGCCAGGCATTTAGCTCAGTGGTTATGCTGCCTGCCTTGCAGGCGCAAGGATCCAAGTTCGATGCCCAGTACCAAAAAAAAAAAAAAAAAGAAAAAGAAAAATATGCAGAGATCATCTTCTTAGAGACACAGTCACACATGTCATTTTCCTGCATTTTTTACATGGCCTTTGTGAAACAGTCCTTTAGTTAGTATTTTTCAACTTAAAATTTTACTTATTTACTATAAGCTAAGCGTCAACTATAAACTAGAAAGGATGTTAATAGAGAGATGTGAAGTTACTATCCTGGCTCTCAAATCATTTATAAAACTGTTAATAAAAACAAAACAAACAAAGAAAACATTGATTCTTTGTACAGTCAACTGTAAATATCTCCCTATGCAAGTGAAAGCTCATTTAAACCACCTTATTTCCTTCCTCTGTTGTAACTAAATTATGCCTAACTAAACCTTATCCCCAACCCCACTGTGAGACTCCATACTTTTGAAACCAGTATTTGCTATAAAAATCGTATTAAAGACTTTCTGAAAATCACTGGGTCCCTCCTGTTCACACCTTATTTAACTCCCTCAAAGAAGTCTGTTAGATGGTTAAGGTATAATTACTTCACAAAAATCACGTTCTGTACTCTTGTGGGTTCCATATTCAAGAATTTCACCCTTTGGGTAATCATTACCAAATTACTCTTGCCGAAGTAAGAATCTGTCTTACTGCTCTGTGTGGTTCCTGTTCTCCATCTTGAAACTACACATCCTCCATAACTTCTCCGCTTCCCAGCTCAACTCATTTCCTTTAACTGCCCTCTCCTAAACTGAACTCCTGCTCAAGACTATTACATTTTAAACTGAGATGTTTCACATGCAAAAGTAACCCAGGCTGCTGTGATCAGACATAGTACTTCAATTTTTTTCCTGGTTGGCACAATGGCACCTTACATACTCAAATTGAAAAAAAAAAATAGTTTTTAGGCAAATCCTAGGAAAGCCCTGCTTACTTTCTTAGTTTGAAGGTTAATGGTATGAGCAGGGAGCTGATGGAACAGCTATCAGCCATGATTCACACAGGGCTATGTGTAAAACTGAAATCAAATCAACCAGCTATTAAGGGTCTTGTACTGCATTAGTTTCACAGTAGGTAAAAAAATGTAAGTCATGGATTTAGCCTTCTGTTAATCAGACAAGACAAATGGCATAAGTATAATAGAGAAAAATTAATTTTAAAATAATTATATTAAGTATATATTGAATATTATATAAAGTCATATTAAATATTGTATTAAGTACATGCAGTAAAAGTATAAGGGTGTTCAGAAAAAAAGTCAACATGTATTATTGGAGTAAGAGTTTCAGAATTTCAGAACTCATGAAAGCCTTTAAAACAAGTAAACCAATTTTCTCTTATAGAGCATCAGAAAAGTTAAAGTACTTGGCTATAAGCACACAACTTCTAGTATCCTAGGCAGTGGAATGTCTGACAACTGGCCTGAATCAAGATTTGAAGAACAGGTTAGATAGCTGCAAGATAGGGACAGACTTTAGAAAGCAAGAAAAAAATTTGCAAAGTTAGAAAGGTGTGAATGTACATGAATACCTGAATGCCTGAATGCATACATGGATTGGGGAATGACAGGAAGAGGATGAAGAACAAAATCATTACAGAAAGGGATTAAAAGAGAGGTAGAGTTCTTTGGATTTGTCACTGGATGTGACATGTCAGCTTGTTGAGGGAAGGAGAAGGAGGCAAATAGTGGGAGTAGGAGGGAAGCTGTGGGTGAAAGAATGAATTCCTGAAGTAGTAAATCCTAGGCAATGGCAAAAGGGTGGAAACTAAGCAAAGTCTAACTCCAAGAGATTAAGAAGAAATGACATAGTAATTAGGACAGAGTCAAAGATTAACCCTAGAGTTTCTAGGCTCTCAACTTGTGAGATGAAAAAAACCACTAGGATGCTTTTGGTTTCACTATGGGAACTGAACTCAGGGCCTTCACACTGAGCTACATCCCTAGTTTGTTTTTGATATCTATTTATTAGTACATGTTTGTAGTATATGATGTTTACATTCCTCGTGGTGAATTGGTACATGTATATAATACATCTTAATTCCTTTTTTGATCCCCTTTTCTACTTCCTCCTTCCACCCATCTCTTGATCCCCTTCCTTCCTTTCTCTTTCTTGGCACACATTTGCAGTATACAATGTTTACATTTCTTGTGTGAGGTTGGTACCTCACACATCTTAATTCCTTTTTTCATCCTCTATCCATCCCCTTTCTCCCCTCTCCCTCCATCTCTTCATCCCCTTATCCTGTGCATTCTTCACCCTTCTTCACTTCCTCCCTTTTTTCTTTCCTTTCTTTCCTCTCTGTCTCCCTCTCTCTCTCGTTTTCTTTCTTTTTAAAATTTGAGACAGAGTTTCAGTAACTTGCTATGCTGTCCAGATGAGGCTTGAACTTTTGATCCTTCTGCCTCAGACTCACAGAGTGCAGGGATTATAGGCATACACCACCACACTGAGGTCAAGTGCAGACTTCTAAGGTAGTTATATATGCATGGTATAAATATACTACCTACCATAGTTCCTATGATCTTGATGCAATGAAAAAGCATTTAAAATAGTAAAAATAAATTGCTTTCAAAACTCAGTTTGGTGAAAGATATCATTCTCCTAAATATACAAATAAAAAATGTTGTTTACCTATAGCAAGGAGTTGCCAACTGGTAGTCTAGAGGATAAATTCAGCCCATAGATATATATTATTTGACCTCACAATTTAAAGAAAAAGTACTTCTGCATAAATAAACTAGATATCTGACTTCGAAAAAGAGGATCTAGATCTAGGAACACTAGGCTTGCAGTCAAGATCTTTGCTCCCAGAGTAGCTGTTCCCTTTGATGAGTCATGTGCTATTTAGTTGACCTTGGTCTTCTCCACACCCTATTGTCTTCTTCCAGTGCATTTCACTTTCTTTCCACTGCCTGACTGCACCCTGTAGGAATTTGTGATTGCAATGTCTATATCTCAGTTGTTTACTATGTTTTATTTACCTTTGCCATGAATGTTCCACGCTAGACAATATTCAGGATGTTGTATATTAAAATTTAAAATATGATACTTCTAAAAGAACATATCAATCAAAGCAGCAAAATGCAAACATTAATAAGTTTGGTAGAATTCTCCAACTGTTCATTTACTTCTTTAGTTTTAGAAGATAGGGAAAGAGAGAAAGGTATTTGATGACCTGAGGTGGCCACGTTGTTTTTTTCTTTTTTGTGAAAACTATTACAGTGTTTCCATTTCTAATTTACCGTAACAAGTAATAAAGGTAAACAGTGAATTTAGAATTATCTCTTCATTGTTAGATTAAAAAATATATACCCATGTGATGAAAGTCAGTGATAAAGGAGTTTAAAACTTATGCATGCTGAATTCATCTTACTGAGAATGTTCACAAATTTTATACTTCCATTATTTACCATTTAATATCAAGGTAATTTTCAGTTTTCAGAAGTTTTGAAAAGTTCTGAAATTAACACAAAGGGAATACAAATTTGGTGACGGGGAAGAGTGATGGTCATTTATTTGACATTAATATCTGGGTCTAGTTGATGACTTAAAAGACAATTTTATTCACTTGTGGACATGTCTTTCTGTTGTCAAAATTAAATACATTGAGTTAAAAAATAAAATGTCACTTTCAAAGATACACAATAAAATAACTTCTGCACATTAATTTTAAAAATGAGAACTTGTTTTCTAATTTAACAAAGTCTTTAGACTTTAAAAAAAATGAGTTAACTTTATTTTAATAGACTGACAACATGTAATGCCTGACTGCACAAAGCTGTAGCTGGAACTCATCTTAAGTATTATCAATTATATGACAGGATCGACTAGTCAAACCAATCATTCCCATACATGCAACAGTAAAAATCACAAGGCTCAACACACCAAAGGAACTTCCCACTTGTCTCATTTAAATTAAAGTTTAAAAGAATATATGAATCCACGTAGTTTCTTTGCAATATGAAGTACTGAGTTAAATACTTTTTCCATTTGTTTTACTTCTTTAACTGCCACTTGAGCTCCTTATTTATAACAAGCTCAAGGAAGTTGGGCATGGTGGCACATACCTGTAATCCCAGCATTCGGGAGGCTGAGGTAGGAGGATTGCCATGAGTTTGAGGCCAGCCTGGGCTACAAGAGAGTTCAAAGCCACTCTGAACTACATAGTGAGACTCTGTCTCAAAAAAACAAAACAACAACAAGCTCAAGGAAAATTGAAAAAAGCAACATGGTATCTATGAGGTAGAGTATATTACTCGGATAACTGTATATTATATCGGGAGTATAACCTAACTCTTTGATGCTAGTAACAAATTTAAACCCATATAATGCTTATTGAGCACTGCTTCCAACAATGAGTCAGACTATTGAAAGAGATCATATAAACACTGTACTACATTTCAACTTTGTGCTATATTATAGAAAAATTAAGAGTTGTGAAAAATTTTGGTTGATTGCTTCCATCTTATATACGCTTTAAAAAAAAACTGCATTTCCTATCAGGGTAGGAATCACCAGTTATGATTTTTTAATACAGCTGTAAAACAATAGGATTCATTAATAGCTGAACTTTTGACAGTACTAGTCAAGATGATTTATGAGTTTGTATATAATTTGATTATTCTATTAATTCTGCTGATACTGCTTCAGCTAATAACATGACAGTCTCATCCAAAATAAATCATCATTACATTTCACAGAAAGTAACTGCATCCAAGTAGTTGTTTTCTTTAATTAAAAACTAATGTAACAAGAAGAGAATATAGGCTTCAGGGTTACTGCATCTGTTGCTACAAAAGAAGCATATTCTATGCACCCAAGCTAAAAAATTCAATGTAACAGAAAATGTCTCTTCATCTAATATTTTCATTTTAAAACATAAGAATGTTATACATATCTATTTCTACTCATTTTAAAATTACAAAAATCAAAACTGAATGGTATAAAGAAAAGAATATTTGAGCCAGGAGTGGTGGCACATGCCTGTAATCCTAGCACTCGGGAGGCTGAGGCAGGAGGATTGCCTTGAGTTTGAGGCCAGCTTGGGCTGCACAGTGAGTTTAAACCCAGTCTGAACTACATAGCAAGACCCTGTCTCACAAAATCAAAAATATTTTTTGAAAGTATTTTACAAATGAATACATGTATAATGTAAAGCACTGTTTCCATTTCTAAAATTGTATATGTAGGATTCTGTACATTAAAAAGGAAGAGTAAGGCTTTGCTTTAGCCAGAAATTTTTCCTAAAGGTGACAAGAGGCCATCTCTTCCACATAAGATGGGCACAACGTCCTGACAGGTTGGAAGGAGATCAAAGTAAAAATACCAAGGGTTCATATTAATATATTATTCTCATTTAATCTATTTTTACATATAGAACATTCTGTGTACTGGATTTAATCCTTCATTTTATTATTATTTTAAAGTTCCCCAGCCCTTCAGCTTGAGGTCCCAGCTTAAAGCTGATGAGTCATACAACTACATCAAACCAATAAAGCAGACTAAAGATGATGTAAAAAGTAATCTTTAAATTCAGGACATCATATTTCAAAAGACAGAAAGTTGGAATATAAGAAATTATGCAAGCACAACAATGATACAAAGAACTAGGTAACAATGATCTGTATGCTCACCTATGGCCTCAATTGAGGCTCACAAATTCTACTCCTGATGAATCCCTTCATTCTGCTCTGGTCACTTGTTCTGAATACCAGAAGATTGTACTTTTCAAAGCTTTTACATTCATATTTCCTGCTACATGGAAAGCTATTCCATCAAATTTTCACAATCTCATATCTTATCATTATATTGTGGCACCCACACTCAATGTTATGCTCCTGAATGGCCTTATCTCTCATCATCCCTTTTTTTTTTTGGTACCAGGGATCAAACTTGGGACCTTGTGCTTGCGAGGCAGGCCCTGGAACAACTGAGCTAAATCCCAGGCCCTCTCATCATCCCTTTAAAGAAGAATCGCCCCCTTATCTCTGACAAAAATCATTCCTTATCATCCTATTTTCTTTAAAGCACATTCAATTGTATTAAAATTGTATCTGTCTGCTTTATCTGTATCCAACAGCTGTCAACATTATCCTAACAATAGACTTTTTGTTTTCAACAGTGTATACCAAACATCTATATAAAAGAGCTAGGATAAATAAATTAAATATGAACTTGTTTTATAAATTTTAACTTTTATTTGAAACTTGCATATGATAAAACAGAGGGCCTGAATTTATAGTCAGTTTATAGTCCTATCTTTTCATGAAATAAAATATTAGTTTTAGTTCTTTGGTTAAAAACAAAACAAAACAAAACAAAAAACTCATCAGAGCTCCAACCGCTTATCCATACTTAACATGACTTAAGTGAGAATATGCAAATACATATAAATGAAACTCACATGGCTACCAAAGAATGTTAGAAATTTTAAAGTGTATTGATGTTAACAGACATAATGGACTATTTCCACCCTCTCTAAGTCCCTCTTAGACCAAAAGAGCACATCTTTAAGGCAGCTTTAAGGGTTTAGGCTAGGGTCAAAGAAGGGATGTTTCAAAGGGTAGAAAAATACTGAGATCAGAACCAGTATCAGTCATCTCAAAGCACTAAGTTCTTTTTGTAGATCTCTTATAGGTTTATTTTTTAAAACCTGCAATATACAAAAGATTGGTTTACTGACAAGTTTCTCTAGTTTCTAATTTCATAGTTATAATCATTTGTATTCTTTACTCTTGCAAAAAAGCAGCACATAAACGTATGAACATCAAATTGTTTTCTAAATCTATATTCTAGGGAAAACTACTTTAATTTTGATGTTTTTACCTTTGAAATCTGCTTTATTATTCCCTACCCCTCACTGGAACATAGAAAAGAAAGAGAGGAAGACAGATAGATATGTGATGGAGAGGGGGAGGGAGAGTGTTATGACTTGTGTCTACATGTCCCCCTAAAGCCTCATGCAGTCATAGGTGGGGCTTTACAGAGGTGGCTGGATGTAGGGTGTATTATGCTGGGATTAAGGGTATGTGATTACTAAATTAGTCTGCTGAATGGTTTAGCATAGTTCTGGGTGTGAGTAATGGGAAAGCCCACCCTGGGTGTGGATGGCATCACCCAAAAGGTGAGTAGCCTGGAAGGGATATAAGGGAGATGGAGGCTGTTTCTGCTGTTGCTTGGTGCTTGCTGCCTTCTGCCTGCCCTGGCATGCCATGGTCTGCTTGTCTGCAATGCCTGTCTGCCATGCACCCTGCCTTAGTGCCAGCTGACTATAGACTGAAAAAGCTCTACAAACTGTGAGCTAAAATAAACCTTTTCTCCTTTAACTTTGGCTTTTGGGCATTTTGTTTCAGCAACAAGAAAAGTAACTAAGGCAGATTTTGGTACCAGGAATGGGGTGGATGCTGTGATATTACCTGACTATGTGGTTTAGGAGACTTTGGAACTGGCTTGTGGAAAGAGTTTGGAAAGGTTTGGAGATGACAGATGAAGAAGCAGCCCTGGAATACTTTAAGGCATATTTGATGGGAGATTCTGGTCAGAGCTAAGAAGACCAGAATGCTAATAAAAATGCAGCCAGTAAAGATCATGCTCAGAAAGTTTGTTAGGAATGAGGACTACACTGGTTGTTGTACTGTGAGACCAAAGCGACTCCATTTTGCTAAAATCCACCATTCCCCTAGCCTCTCAAATTAATGGTTAAAATGTGTTTGCTCTGGGACAAAAGATACAATCTGTAACAAACCAAAGTTCCTAAGTTAATTACTCAGCCATGTGTTTGCCCAAGAAATAAACATTGGGGGGAGGGGCCCTATTTGTAAAACAATCTGTCAATGTGCCGACCATCAGTACATAGTGGTTGTGACCATTAGCCATTGTGTCTACTGACTGCCAGTACTTGACAGTCAGCCACTAACCTTTGTCCCTCTTTTCCCTCGTAAAACCTATACGTAATCACCCCTCAACCCCCAATGGGCCTAGCCAATCAGAAGTATACACTTCATGCTTGCTAAATGCCAACCAATCATGTGATTGCTAAATGGAAAATCCCCAAACCTTGCTGTAACTTTAGTAAAAACCCCGCTAATTTGAAATGCGGGGCTCTCAATTTTGATCTGCTGCGTCGGTGACGGTTGGGAGCCCCTGCTCGAGCTTGAATAAACGACCCTCGTGTGCTTGCATTGGAAACGGCTTCCTGGTGGTCTTTGGGGACTTCACAATCTGGGCACAACAGTACTTCAGACCATGTGTGTTATCCTTTGGCAGAAAATTTGTCTGCATTCTGGACTCTACCTTAGACTAAGTGTGGCAGACTAATTAATCTTGCAGAAGAAATGTCAAAGCAGTCTAACGTTGAGGTGGTGGCATTACTACTATTGGGAATTTCAGCCAGATCTATGAGCAAAGAGCCCTGCAGAATAATTGAAAACATTTTGAGTTTGGCCAGAAAGGAAGTTCTAGTAGCAAAGAAAGAGCATGGGAGAACTTAGTTGCTGAGAAAGAAGAGGACAACAGAAAAGATGGCCTGAGGACACCAAAAGAACCAGCAGGACTCCACCCTTGGCAGCCTCAAAATTGCAAAGGTGAAAGATTTTGCTTTGAGAAGATAGCTCCAGAGCACTATGTTCCAGAATGGTGGTGGCCTAGGCAACCTTACCCTTGGGATTGGTTTCATAGCAACAAACAATCCAAACTTGACCACTACAGCCAAGAAAGAAGGAAGCCTGGCTATTGCTCCAGCTAGCAATAGACCTCGGCATTACCCATGTAGTACATGCAGATGCAAGAGCTGTAGGGTCAGGAAGGCTTCCACCCACATTTCAGAAGAAAGCCTGGGATGTCAGGCAGTGTGCCCCTTCAGAGGACAGTTTGTGAGGCTGTGAATGTGAAGCCAAAGGTGCAGTGGAGACCCCAGAAGGTTGAAGAAGTCAGGAACATGGATTGACTGAGAAAAACTACAAAGAAGAAGCAGAGCCAGCCCAAAAGAAAAGGCATGAGCTACTACCACTGGCAGTGTTATAGGGGCAGAGAGCCACCCAAGCCCTTTGGAGTTCACATCTTGCAAACGGATTGCCTCGGATGCTGGACATGTAACTATGGGAGTTAATATTTTCCCTGCTGGATTTTGGACTTGCTTTGGTCCCATTCCTTTCTACCCCCCTATTTGGAATGGTAACGTTTGCCTTGTGCCATTGTACACTGGAAGTGCTTAACATTCTTTTCATTGGTACAGGGGCTTGCACCTAAGAGTTTGCCTTATATCTCAGAGGAGACTTTAGACTTGGACTTTTCAGCAATGCTGAAACTGTTAGGACTTTGGCAACTCTTAGAGATGGACTAAGTGCCTTTACGTAAAGGGAATGTGCATGAGTCTTTTGGGGTCCAGGGGCAGTGTTGGGAGCAAAGCTACATAATTCTAGGGAAAAATCATTTGAGTAGGCCTAGTTCTCCTGCTTACAGGCCAGCTATGGCATTCCAGACATAATTGCATTTTGGCCCCAGGTCACAACTGAGACCTCAGTGATCCCCTGATGCTGTAATGCTCCAGGACAAGACCACACCTGCAGGGGACACCCTGGGAGGAACCAAATCTTCATCTGCATAGTTCTCCTCATTGTTCTTAGATTTCCACTGCCCCCCAGTCTTTAGTTACACCTTTTTAATCCCAATGTGAAGTACTGAACTCTGCATTTCACTTGTTACATTTGTTTCCCCATGTACTGAATAAAAGGTGCTGCAAGCTAGGGGGTCTTTTCTCTGCTGCCCAGAGCAGCACAGATCAGACCCAAAGCTCAGCTTCTTCTCAGTCTCATTTGTCTACCTTTCCTGTAATTCGCTGTGTGCTGCTGTGGCTCCCAGGAGACTAGGACTTACTTCAGAGGTTCTGGTAAGGTCCCCTTCCCCTGTTCCCTACAGGGCAGAACATTATGGCTTATATCTAGGTGTCCCTCAAAAGCCTCACACAGTCATAAGTGGGGCTTTTGGAGGTGGCTGGATCCAGGGTGTGTGATGCTGAGATTAAGGGTGTGATTACTAAATCAGTCCACTGAATGGTTTAGCATAGTTCTGGGTGTGGATAATGGGAAGACCCACCCTGGGTATGGGTGGCACCAAGCAAAAGGTGAGAAGCTTGGAAAGGGTATAAGGGAGAGGCAGGCTGCTTCTTTTGCTGCTGTTGCTTGCTGCCTTCTGCCTTGCCTAGTATGCCATGGATTATTTCTCCTCTGCAATACCCCTCTGCCATGCTGAAATGAAAAGGAACAAAGGACAAAACAGAGACTAACAGTCTCAAAGCTTGACAAAGACTGATGTTCTCAAGGCTAGCCCCTCCTGCCAGACCCACAAAGGTCACTATGCCAGAAAGATGAACTGCTGAAACAACGGCTGCCTGTACCTCTCTATGTCTTAAAGAGAAACTGTAAAGGCAACACCTCCCTACTTTTTGCTAAGTTCTGCTTTTGTAAAATTCTGCTTGCTCTCCTGCCCTGCCTGAAGAATAAGATAAAGATAAAAATAAAAACAAATTTAGAAACGGGGCTGAGACTCTAGAAGGTGACTTCTGCTGGGTCGCTAACGATAATAAACCTGCTTTTCCCTTCAATTCTGAGTGTCGCTCTCTTCCTTGGTCTGTCTGGCCTCTGAGTGCCACTTTAATGCCACCCTGCCTTACAGCTGTTTGAAACCCTACAAACTGAGCTGAATAAGCCTTATCTCCTTTAACTTTGGGCGTCCGATATTTTGTCTCAGCAACAAAAAAAGGTAACTAAGACAAAGAGGGAGAGAAAGAGGCAGTATATAATCACCATTACCTAGAATTCAATTTCCTCAGTATATGGACTCTAGTTGAGTACCTTGTAACTTTTCCTCTCATGGGACATTCCAGTTTTTATCAAGTTATCTATAGAAGGATGAGAGTTTGTTCCTTCATCAACAGATTACGCAAATGTTGAAAAGCCAAATCGTCTTATGACACCAGAAGCCACAATAGGGGAAATAAAGCTTGGGAATTTTCAACTATAAACAAACTTTTTAACAAAATGATACCTGCCATACTCTAATTTAGAGAAATTGTGGTACTGACACTATGTATAAATGAGAGCTGGGATGTCAAATAACAAGATAGTCAAAGTATAGATGATGAGCCTGATACATGCTATTTAAAAAACAAACCAAAAATGAATCGCATTAACTCTGATAAAAGTAACTATCAACTTAATTTTCATGTTCTTCATATCTTGTATACTATCCAAATTTTTCATCATAAGCATGTACTATATTTATATGAAAAAATTCTTTTATGAAGAAAAAATAAGTCAGTTTGCTACAAGGTACAACTAGAAATTGTACAGTAGTAGCAAGTTAGAAAATAAAACAGCAAAAAAGTATCCAGAACACTATACTTAGTGAGTATGTACACTGCGCCAAAACAAACTTCTTTAATTTCCTTTAGGGAAGTAAAAATACAAAACCAAAGAGAGCTACAGTTCGCATTATCTTACATACTAAATTTTTCTTGCTATAAAGCATTTAAAACTATTTTTTTAAATGCAAGGAAGTATACATACCGACTGTTAATAAGTCAACTTCTAACAATATGATACCTAGGTATTGCAGTGGGATGTCTATTCAGAGCCCATAGGCTCGCTTATTTATGCCAAGTCCCATAAAACTTCTTTGTGTTTCTCTAGGAATAAGTTAAACATGCAAATGCTTCCAACATGTGTGTTGGAATAAAAGGGGGTTGATAGGTACTCATTGTTTCTAGAACTAATTCTTAGCAAAATAAGGGGGCCTTCTGCCACATAGAGAACTTCAGAGATGCCCATGTACCTTCCAAGAAGCTTTTGTGCTTTGCTGTCTGCAGTGTCTGCCTTTTCCCTAGCTTGAATTCTGATAGGTAAGGAAGATATTTTTCTCGTGGTATTTCAACATATAAATTGTATGCTTCAAACTGACATTATAGAAATAAACTCACATAAGTTTGCAAACTTAGCTTTATATTGTTAGAGAAAGTATCTCTACTTAGGAACAGATTTTATACATGATTTCTTTGACACGCTCCAGGGTAAGCAAATTGCAGAGGAGCTTAAATTCAACCTGCCAGATTGACAAGAATATCTCTTTATCTAATTAACTAAGGATAGTTTTAAATCTTTTCTCAATGCAATGGTCAGGCCAACTTTTTAAGAACATTTTTGTGAATAAGATCATCTCCATAAAGAAATGCTAAATTGGATAGCAGAAACTCTCAGTTTATTATTTCGGATGTGAATATAAACAAGTATCAGTATGTTTATTGAGGTCTCAAAAATACAGTTCCAAAGTTTACAGGTCTGAAGAAAATTATTTTGTACCCCAGAAGAAAATAAAGTAATATTTCTTTTCTATGTAAGATTTCATATTATTAGATCTCTATTATAAAGAAAACTGTGTTAGAAATAATCGTATATGCATTATGCCCAAAATATTGAAAATAAAATGTAAAAACAGACAACCAAATGCTTCTGATTCATACTTCATTTAGCTGTACCGTACAGGCACTGTCTTAGTTTGCTAGTCTTAAAGAGCCCATTCAAGCATTAAAATATTCATGATTAAGCTGACATGAACAGTGGTTTTATCTCCACTTTTAGAATGCAAAGAAAACTAATGCTTATTTTTATTTGTATCTGCCTGTGAAAGAGGTACACAAGATCACAAACTACCACAATGCAGGCAAAAGAGTGAGGTCTAACCTCTCAAAAATAAATAAGCAAGAGATTAAATTCCAGGGAGGGCAGCAGATGCTACACTAGATTTGAGACAGCAGTACCTCTGATCTTGGTAATCCACCTCTATCATAACCACAATAGCCTGACAATTTAGTGTTGAATTTGAAAATGACACAGAAGGTATAAACACTCTGGTTGTAGTTTGGTCCTCAATTCTTTAAGCATTTGGGAACATTCCATTATAGCTAAGAATCTGAATTCACATATTAACAACTTAATACAGTTTGGAAATTATTTTGACTAAAAATGACTCATTTTTGTGCTTATGAAATATTAATTTCCTTAACTCTAAAAATTACCTTATGAAGCATATAATTAAAATATAAAGTTAGGTCCTAAGTTATTCATTATTAAATAACTTATACTATTGAAAACAAGTTACTTTAAAATTAATTCCCTCTTAAAATGCACCTGAAGATTATGGATCTATGGTTGTAGAAGCATGATTAAAGACTGGATTCAGAAAAGAATACTTTCGGGCCAGGGATTTAGCTCAGTGGTTTTGCTGCCTGCTGTGCAAGCACAAGGACCTGAGTTCGATTCCCGGTACAAAAAAAAAAAATTCAGAAAAGAATATTTTCAAACTCTAATAGTGCTAACAGAGATTTACTTACATGTACATACATTTACTATGCATCACAAATATATACTAATAAAAAAGCAAACTACAAAAAAGTAAATATCTGTGGACAAATAGGCAGACCATTACAATGACATTGTAATGAAATTTGGTCATCTTTATTAAAATATATAACTGATCACTAAGATTAATGGTTAAGGGACAATAATTAAGAGCTGCAAATCATCAAAAGGGAAAAAAAAGTCTTGGCCATGATTATAACAGAGCAAATTAAGATGATATTTGCAGAAAGAAAGAAAGAAAGAAAGAAAGAAAGAAAGAAAGAAAGAAGTAAGGAAGGAAGAGGGGTGGGAGGGAAGGGAGGGAGAGGGAGGGAGGGAGAGAACAAAAGGAAAAGAAAAAAGAAAAGAGGAGAGAAAGAGGGATGGGGAAGAGAGAGAGAGAGAGACAGAGAGAGACAGAGACAGAGAGAGAGTGTCAGTCTCAGAGACTGAGTTACATTCTTTTAAAAACAAACTCCTGATGGGAAGGAAGAAGTTTGAAAGATATGGCTGTTTACAAATGTATGTGCATCTAGACGGTACAATCTAAATTCTATGAAATAATTTAAGGATATCAATCTACCTACATATTATAGATATAGGTTTATTGCTTTCAAGTACTGCTACACAGTATGTTAATTCAGTACTAGAGGAATCATTTGAAATGGATTTGTTGAGGAGGTGTAGGTGTAGGAAGATAATATGCCTTTCCTTGCATGCTATTCATTTTTCAGTATACTGTTTACATACAGAGAATAAACATTCAAACCAATGAATTCCAAATTGGTGAGATTAAAATCAGAGAAGTTTTTCTATATGAGGGTATTCTGGGGAAACTTTGTATCCTATTTCATTATAATAGGCAAGTGTGAACCTAATGCCTAACTTGGTAGAGAAGGAAAAAGATGAGACAGGAAGGGATAGGGAAATCAGGAAATAGCTAAAAGCTATATTAATCATTTCAGACTCAACAGAGGTCTCTTTTATAAATTACTTTAAGCACATGAAAGAAAAACAATTTCTGTTCTGTAGTATCTCTTTCCATGATGATTTCTAATTCAATTAAAAAATTAATGTATTAGGTGCATTCCTCTTTGCCAGGAAAAGTTTTAAGTAGCTAACCGTGCATAAGTAAATCATACAGAATTTGAAAATAAGAAAAAGCTATAGGCTACTTATTCTGTAGAAGACTATGTGCTAGGAACTACAGGTGAGACAGAGGTGATGAAATTTCATATAGCAACCATATGTATCAACAGACATAAATCATTAGGTAATTAATTACATAATTTTTATGCCAGATCTAGTTTATATAAAGTGGATGGTCTATAATATATAAATTAATGTTTCAATAATCACCAAAACATTCATTATAAATATCAAGACTATGAACTCATTGAACTTTTATATAATACTTTATGTTGGTGTTGCAAGATAGTAAACACACTTTCCCTTACATCATCACATTTGAGTCTTAAATTATCCCTTGGTGAGAGATTAATTAGATTACTACCTATACAATACATAATATATAATACAGGTGAGACACACTCAAGGTCTATGCAAATAATAACATGAAAGCTAGAAATCAGACCAACTTCTGAAAATGATTCTTTCCTAACATATTCAAAACCTTAGAAAGTTCATAAAACATGACAGGAAGACTCAGTTTTTGAGCATTGTTTTTAAAAAACAGAAGGTAAATTAATGAGGAATTGGAAATGAATAGCTTTAGTACAATTGTATTAATTAAAAATAAACTTAAACAGAAGAGTAGAAAACACATGAATACCCAACTATCTAACATAAACATAAACATGTCAGCAAGTAAAGACTGGGATCATTGTAGTTGGCCATCTTTCTGTTTTGATTTGGTTTTTTAATTTGTGTTTTGTTTTTCAATGACAATATTCGATTAAGCTTGACACATATGACATATTATTTCAAGTTAATCAGATTAAAATTTCAGCTCCAAATACTGGCCTTATTTCAAATATTGTCCTTACCTTATAAGAAGAAAGCTACCTTTCCTACTAATACAAAATATTACAATTATTCTATTATTCTAGTTTGGAATTAGAGAGAAAGATAAATAATAGGACACATTAGATTGGCTGAGTATTGGGACCTATCTATGAGAACAATCTAATATCTGGTTAGTCAGCTTTGAAGAGGTCTGTTGTTAAGAGACTCAAACTGTATAATTTGTGCCAATGCAATACTAATAGACTCTTAAGAGTCAGAATAAATTCTCTACACAATATACTTAAGTACATGTAATTCTAAAAGGTTATTCTCAAATTAAAAGTATTTTTCTGTCAAACAAGGAATAATGCAGGCAAGTATACAAAAGCATTCCATTGCTTTATTAACAACAATGCTCACTGATCTGTGAATAACGTGGAAAAAATGAACATTATTGAGTTATTTACCAATCTATACATCCATCACCACAGGACGGGTTTCAAAATGATGGATTATCTTACCACCCTGATGTTTATACCATGAAACAGTCTCTCAAGGGAAAAACAAATGATCATATAAACATAATCATGCTTCCCTGTATTGTCTCTATACCAATATATACTATTAATCAGAGAGAAAATTGTCTTTAAAATCATATGCAAATGATTCTGAAATTAAATTATACTGTCATATTTATTTTATTCCTCAGAATTCTTCAGTTTTTACAACTTCTATTCAAATGCCAGTCCTCAACTTAATTTTGAGACACAAGCTTTGCAATACTCTAATCCATACTGCGTTTCTAGTTTGATAATGACAGTTTTCAATCGAAATAAAACATCTCAGAGGTTCTTAATTTTAGTTTTGGTTTTGTTAGAGGGAGGATGATGGTAGGAATCAGAGAATACTTTGAAATACTAATAGACTATAGGAACCCCCTTCCCAGAAATGCAACTATGCACATTGTGATCCTAATCTTGACTGTCAATTTGACTGCCTTAAAACATCTAGGAGATTAGTAACTTCTTTGTGTATGTATGTCTGGATCAGTCATTTGGGTTTGATATTGGGGACTACATCTGGCCCCTGGCTCCTTCCTTCCTCTCTAATTCTTCCCCTGCTCTCTGCTTCTTGGATGTCATGAGTTCAGCAGCTTTTCTCCATTATGCTCTTCCCGCCATGTTTCTGCTTTGGACCAGCTAATTATGGACTACAACCTCTGAAGCTATGAGTCAAAATAAATCTCTTCTAAGTTGTAGATGTCATGTATTTTGTCCCAAACAGGAAAGCTGCCCAGTACATATGTTTATTCCCACAAAATTTGGCACAGAATTTGAGATATTTAACTACAAATTACTGACACCAATATGACTGATTATGGAAATTCGATGCCAGGTTAAGAATCTCTGAATTTAAAGAACTCTTCTTACTTTACATAGCCTTGAACTTTTGTTTATTTCAAGCTGATAAATAAAATGTGTATAATACATAATGCAATATATATCATAAATTAAATATATATAAATACACATTTTAAATGATGGCTATAGGTTTCATTATTCTATAATTGAAGGTGGGAAAATACAAAAAAATTAAAATTAAGAGGCCTACAATTATTATTTTTTTGGATGTATGGATTAAAAATAAATAGAAGAGCAAAGAGCATCATGGCAAGCTAGAGGCAGCAGCACTCACCAGGCATCAGAAAATCCTCACCAAGGTCTGCAGGTACTCAGATTTGCAGGTTGAAAAAATCTCTACCACAGGAAGGGAACTTGAATGAGAAGCCCATCAGATGAAATCCATTAAGAGGAGTGTTTAGAATATGAAGCAAGGACACTTCTTGATCCAGGTAATGCTGATAGCCCAGGATGGTGAACACACCTTCATGAAAATAATTCAATTCCTCGAGGGAAAAAACAGTGGGAAGGTGGCTGACAGGTCACCTACCAGCGCCTACCTGTCCTAACTCCCCTCCCACTAGGAGACAGTACACAAAAGAAGCCCTCCTCAAATCAGTGTACAAGAAAGCACAAGTCAGAGAATATCTCAGAGGGCAGTGACTGAATTAGGACCCACAAGACTTGGGGACAGAGAGAAACAAAGGGCATAGTGTTAGATAGGGACCTGGAGCCAGGCAATCAGAATCACAGGGACTTGTAGTGACTGTGGCTGGTGGGATTCAGGCATGGAGAAAAATCACTGTGGCAGTGCTGGACCAGGCACTTTCCCATGGTCTGACAAAAGCTGCTGAGATCTTCCCCCATGTGAGCTTCTTTTATCTCCAATGTTACTAAATTCCACAAAGAAGGGCTCTCTATTACCAAAATCCACGGAACATGCTAGATACAGACTCTTTGTAGTTGAACAACTGGGATGCATGATTACTGGGGATGGATAAAAAAATCCACATCAGTGCCTGTGGGGGCTACTTCCGGAAGGCCTTCAGAAACCATTAACATCCCATGTCAGACCGAAACACACAAGCAGGACGCCTGATTTGCCTGGAGAGTAAATGGGGCAGAGAAAAGCAATAGGAATGGAACACAGTGGCAGGGACACTGCTTCCTGCCGGACAAAAAGGAATGACTGAAGTTCCCAGCTTGGGAAAGGCTAGGTGGAACTGGGACATAACTGCAAAGGGACAGCATGTGAAGCTGAGTGAAGCTAACTTGGCAGAATAAATAGTAGTCTGTAGCATAATTGCTACTTGTCCCTGTGAAAAGTCCTGGTAAGCCAACAACATGAGTACAGTTCCCTCTGTAAGTTTTTTTGCTGTTTCATGTAGGCATTTGTGCGTATGTGTTTTTCCTCTGATTTTTTTGTGTGGTAGGCCTTTGTATATATGCGTATGGTTATAGCCATATACATAAGTTTTCTACTGTTGTTTCTCAAACATTCCAGTAAGCAATATACACTCACTCTAAAGGTTATTTCTGGGTATCATCTAACCTTATTGATTGTTGGTTCAACAGTTGGATACACTCTCCTTATTTTTTTCTCATCTTCTATCTACAATCTCCTCCTTTTGTTACATTTGTTGTTTTTAGCCTTATGTGTTCTCTCAGCCCCTTCTTATATTTTTTCTTTTTAAAAAATTCTTTCTCTTTTATACATAAACTATTAAGATTCATCTAAATGCTGCTGTGTCTTAACATCTCACATTAGGTTCCCCCTCTCCAAGGATTGTTTAATAAGGATTCGAAAATTAGTGTTTCTGTTAGCATTAATCGGACCCAATCTCCCTGTGTCTCCTTTCGTTATCTACTTAAAGTCGCTCCCTATTCTCTTTCCTCACTTTCCCTCTCACAATCTCACAAATATCCCTACTCTCTTTCCTTATTTTCTTATATATAAAACTGTCATAAAAACTTAATTTTTCCTTTTTTTCTTATTTTAGAGTACATGAGACCCAAATGTTTATGAACAATTGCATATGAGTGATAAATAATGTTTTTGTTTCTACAGAGTCTTACATATTTACCTGTTGGGTCATTTCATAGGTACCAAAGGTCATTTCATAGGTCTTCTAAGAGTGGTTCTGCAAGTTTACACATTGTATATAGTCTCCACAAGACTATCCTACTTTTTACTTATAAATCCTTCCCTTTCATTCCTTTCTCTCCAAATCCACACATATCCTCTAAAAACCCTCTCCCTCCCACTTCTCTTTAAGTATAAAAATAATATCAAAAACTGTTTTTTCTCTTTGGTCTGTTTTGGTTTCTTTTTAGTCTATATTTGTTTTCCTTAATTTTTTAAAAAAATTTCTTTATCATCACCAATTTGCTAACCATTTCTTTACCATTTCTAATATTTTGTGTTAATGGTTAGAAAAACTTGCTAATCTAGCTTGAAGTTATACATCTATATATGATTGGTTCTTTGTATATAGCTATCACCAGTAGTTGTACTCTCCTTGCTATTCAGTGCTAGTGATCTCTAATATACTGGAAGAGCTTTCAAGCCCAAATGATCTAAAACATTCAACACAAAATCATAGAATTCATGAGAACACAAGGCAATAAGATAACTCAAAAAACTCATAACTCCTCAAAAGCTGATCTCACAGGCACAGAGATGGAAGAAGTTTCAGGCAAAGAACTCAAAAATCAAATGGATAAAATGTTTGAGGAAATAAAAGAAGAAATGAACAAATGCATAAGATGTTCAATGAGCTCAAATGAGTAAATAAGCAGATAAAAGATTTAACTAATAAGATATACAAAGAACTTGAAGAAGACACAGATAGATGATTGAATTAAAGAAGACGACGCAGGACATGAATGACCACTTTAGTAAAGAATTAGAAGTCATGAAAAAAATCAAGCAGAACACTGGGAAAAACAAAACAAAAATGTAATTAAAAGTCATGACAGTGGACAAGATCAATCAAAGAAGAGAATATGAGGACTTGAGGACAAGTATGATATTCTACATAATTTAATGACACTCTTCAACAAGAAATCAGAAGAAGTTTATTCACGTGCTCCTAGATTCTAAAAGAAGAAATCTAAGAATTATAGGAGTCAAGGAAGGACTACAGAAGTAAATTAACAGAATAAAAAATGTATTCACTGAGATCATTGCAGAAAACATTCCAAATTTAGGCAATGAGATGGATATCCAAGAAAATGAACCAATTAGAATCCCAAGTAGTCACAAGAAAAGAACCTTTCTATGACACATGATAGTCAAAATGCCTAGAAATTCAGAACAATGGGAATACTAAATGCCATGCAAGAAAAATCAGATCATATCAGAATAACAGCAGATCCCTCAACACAACTTTAAAGGTGAAGAGAGTTTAAAGTTATTCAACCCCAAAAGAAAACAATTCCTAACCATATTACTACTTATATATGGCAAATTTTTCCTTCAAAATTGATGGAAAAAGAAAAACATTCCATGATAAAGAAAAGCTAAAATAATTCATGACCACCAAACCACCACTGCAGAAAATACTTAAAGAAATACTAAAGAGAGACAAGACCAGTATCACTACAGCTGAAAGGAAAGAATATATATAACCAAGAAAATAGTAAAACAAAAAGAAAATAGGAATCATAGAAAAATAACACAATGGCAAGAACCAGCACATTCCTTTCAATAATAATGCTCAATGTAAATGGTATTAACTCCTCAATCAAAAGAGACACTAGCAGATTGGTTCAAAAATCAAAACCCAACTGTATGAGATAAATAACATCCAGAGAGAAGCATATATACTAAAAAGGAAAGGATGAAAAATGATACTCTAAGCAATTGGAGCTTGAAGGCAAGCAGGAGTAGTTATCCTAATTTCATACAAGTGGACCTCATCCCAAAACTGGTCAGAAGAGACGAAGAAGGTCACTACATATTAGTAAAAAGAGCCATTCAATAGGAAGAGACCATTATAAGTACATATGCAACAAATGTCAGCACACAAAATTTCATGAAAAAAAATAAGTAGACATAAAAGGATAGACACTGATACAATCATAGTAGTAAACTTTAATACCCATTCTCAAAAACAGACACATTAAGCAAGCAAAAACAGAAACAAAATATTAGAATTGAACCATACTATTAAACAAATGGACCTAACACATATCTAGTGTTCATCCAACAATATCAGAATATACCTATTTCTCAGCAGCCGACAGAACTTTCCCCTAACTAAACCATATGCTAGACCATAAAGTATATTTAATTACATACCAAAAATTGAAATAATGCCTTGTATCCTATCCAATCACTAAAGAATGAAACTAGAAATCAACAGAAAAGGAAACCATGGAAATCATACAAAGACATGGAGATCAAGTAACACATCCCTTAATAATCAATGTCACACAAGAACTCAGGGATGAAATTAAACAGTTACAAGAATCAAAACTATAATGATAGTACAATACACCAAAACTCATGGGACACAATGGAAGCAGCAATAAGAAGATACTTATAAGTCTGAGTGTCTACATTAGAAAAAGAGATCATTACCAAATAACCTAATGATGTACCTTAAGATCCTAGAAAAGCAAGAACGGTTGAAATTCAAAACTCACAAAAGGAAAGAAATTAAAAATATTAGGATAAAAATCAATGAAACAGAGACTAAAAAGGCAATAAAATGAATCAATGAATAAAAAAGTTGGTTTTTTGAAAGGAAAACAAAGATTGATAAACCTTTAGGTAAACTTACCAAAAGAAGGAAAGCAAAGATTCATATCAATGCAATTAGAAATGAAAACTGAAATCACAATAGAAACCACTGAAATCCAGATGATTATAATAAACCATTTTGAAAACATATTCTAATAAATTGGAAACTTTAGAAGAAATGGATAAACTCATATACATGACTTATCAAATATGTACTAATACAAATAATAATAAAGTCTAGCAATCTTCAAAAATTAAGCTAAGAAGATATTTAAACCCCAAACAGACCAATAACAGACAATGAAATAGAGGCAATAATAAAAACTCTGTCAACTAAGAAAAACACATGACTCTGAATTCACCACTGAATGTTACTAGAACTTCAAAGAACTAAAGCCAAGACTTTTCAAACTCCTCCCTGAAATTCAAAGGAAAGGAGCACTGTAAAACTCATGTCTTGAAGATAGCATTACCTTGATACCAAACATGGACATGGACTCAACAAAAATAAAACTAGAGACCAATATCCTTAATGAAAAAAGATACCAAAGTCCTCAACAAGATACTTGCAAGCAGAATGCAACAAATCATTAAAAAGTTATATTTTTACTTTTACATACATCATGACCAAGTCAGTTTCATCCCAAGAATTTAAGGAAGGTTCAACAAAAATAAATCAATAAACGTAATACATAATTAAAGTAAGGATAACATTCACATGATCACTCAATAGACAATTTGACAAAATAAGACATTCATTCAGAAAACATAGGAATAAAAAGACATTACATAGCTGGATGTGGTGGCACATGGCTACATTCCCAGCACTCTGGAGCCTGAGGCAAGAGGATTACCATGAGTTCAAGGCCTGCCCGAACTACACAGTGAGAATGTGACTACTCCCCCAAATAAACAAACAAACAAACAAACAAACAAACATGGCCTCAAACCGATGAAAGCCATTTATGGCAAATCCACAGGCAACATCACACTACATGGAGAAAACTGAAAACATTCTATCAGTAATCAGGAACAAGTCAAAGATGTCCATTCTCATCACTTCTGTTCAATATAGTGACCAAAACTTTAGCCTGAGCAATCAGGCAAGAGAAAGAAAGGATAAGAATAGGAAAGGAGGAAGTAAAACTATCTTTATTTGCAAGTAATATAACTTTTACATAGAAGAGCCACCCCCAAGAAAAATCCAATAGGAGATTCTTAGAGCTGATAAAAAAATTCAGTAAAGTGGCAGAATACAAAATCAACACATAAAAATCAATAGCATTCCTGTAAACCAATAAAGATACTATAAAGAAAGAAATCAAGAAAATAGTCCCATTCATGGTGGCTCCAAAAAAAAAATTAAATAGCTAGAAATCAACCTAACCAAGGAGGTGAAAAATCTATAAAATAAAAACTACAGTACTTTGAAGGAAGAGGTTGAAGAGGACATTAGAAAATGTAAAGACATCCTTTGCTCCTGGAGAAATAGGTCAGTATTGTCAAAATGCTTGTATTGCCAAAAATGACATAGATTTAATGCAAATCCAATCAAAGTACCAATGGCATTCTTCACAGAATTAGAAAAAAACCATAAAATTTATATACAACCAGATGAGACTCAAAATAGCCAAAACAAGAGCAACATGGGAAGCACTACAATCCCATAAATTATAATACAATGCTACAGTAAAAGAAACAGCAAAGAACTGACTCAAAAGCAGACATGCAGTCCAATAGAAGAGAATATAAGGCATAGAAACAGGCCAGTGAACCATAAGAAGTTATCCACATGAAGAACGAATCCAGATGCATATCTCTAACTCTGTAGTAAAATGAAATAAAAATAGACCTGAGACCAACATATAAAACCACAAATGCTACATCTGATGGAAGATAAAATAGGTAAAGCAATTGAAGACATAGGCATAATCAAGGACTTTCTGAACAGAATCCTAATCCCGCAAGAATCAATACATGGGATTATATAATTTAAGGAGTTTCTGCACACCAAAGAGTCAACCTACAAAATGGAAAAACATTTTTGCCAGCAACTCTTCTGATAGAGTATTAATATCTAAAATATATAAATAACTCAAAAAATTAGACTCCAAAAGGCAAAAGACCTAATTAAAAAATGGGTAAATGAAACGATTAGACACTTCTGAAAAGAAGAACAAATGGACCATAAGTACATGAAAAAAAAAAGGTTCAGCATCTTTTGCAATTAGGAAAATGTAAATTAAAGCAACATTGAGAACCCATCATCTGGCTCTAGTAAGAATGGCAATAATCAAGGAATCAGAAGATAACAAATGAGGGCCGGGGATTTAGCTCAGTGGTTTCGCTGCCTGCTGTGCAAGCCCAAGGACCCGAGTTCGATCCCCGGTACCAAAAAAAAAAAAAGAAGATAACAAATGATAGTGAGGACATCTGGAAAAAGGGACCCTACTAAACTGTTTGTGGGAATATGAAATAGTACAACCAGTATGGAAATCAATATGGAGATTTCTCAAAGAAACTAAACAGAGAAATTCTTTTTGACACAGATAAAATTCTCCTGGGTATCTTCCTCAAAGAGTTGAAGATATTACAGTGTTGCATGCATACCCATGCTTAAAGCATGATAGCTAAATTTTGGAGAATGCCTATAGACCTATCAACAGATGAAGCATAAAGAAAATAATGGAGTATTACTCAGCCATAAAGGATACATTTAAAGCATTTGAAGGAAAATGGGTAAATCTTGAGACTATAAAGTTAGGTGAAATAAATCAGACACAGACAGTTAACTATAACATGGTTTCTCTTATACGAGCAACACAAAATATGATTTAAACAGAGAAATAAGGTTGAGATTAAAGGAAACAGAAGTGGACATTTTGTAGATGGGAAAGAAGTCATGGGGAAGGCCAGAAAAGGAGGAAAGCATGTAGAAAGGGCTTCAAAATTGTTCAAGATACAATATGCACATGCAGTCATTCCCTGAAAGAAATATAATTATGTATCATAAACATATACAAATAAAAAAGAAAAATATATGAAAATATTCAGTGTGTTATTGTTAAAAAATGTTATGGTTTGTGTCTAGATTCCCCAGAGCCTCATGTGCTCATAGGTTGGCCTTTTGGGAGCAGGCTGGATCTAGGGCATGTGCTAGTGGGATGAAGGGTATGCAGTACTAAATTAGTCCACTGCTTGGAATGAGCATAGTTCTTGGTGTGGGTGGCATCAATCAGTAGGCTTATTGCCTAGATAGAATATAAAGGGAGAGAGGGAAGGCAGGTTTACATCTGCTGCTTTGCTGACTTCTGCCTGCCACACCATGAACTATTTCTCCTCTGCCACGTTGCTGTGCCACGCTACCCTGCCCTGGATCCAGCCAACTGTGGATCCTACAAACTGTGCAGTGAAATAAACCTCTCCTCCTTAACTTTGGGTATCAGGTATTTTGTGTCAGCAATAAGAAGAGGAACTAAGACAACAGATAATGAGATTTAAGCTAATTCTTGTAATAAATAAGATTTGTTTCTAAAATTTCTGCATATGAAATTGTTTCAGCCTTAACAAATGCAATTTTAATTTTAAAATACTGAAAAAAATAGAAAAAATCATTAAATGATGGAATGTCTCCACAAGTTCTAGACTATTTTACCATTTATAACTTACTGGCATGTATATAAGTACCCTTTTATTAACAGATATCCTCTACATAGCATGGAAAAGATGAGAAGATGCATAATCAACAAAGATTAACATTAGGAGCTGGGACCCAAGGGTAGGAAATAGGGCTTTTATTTCCTCACAAAATTGGAGGGTGTTTTTTTTCTCAGTATTTTTATCTTCTCCTCCAAATACTAAGACTATATGCTACCCAAGAATTTGCTTGTAGTTAAGTGGCTATTTAGCATCTCCTCTATGCCAGGAACTTTGCTAAATGACCTTCATGAATTATTCCACTGCTATATTCATTAAAGAAATATGACAATGCTCCAGATTATACAGTCTAACAAAAAGGAAAAATAGTACAAAGGACAGATGGAATATTAAGAGAAAGATCACATATTAGGACAACAGTGCAATACATTTTGAGTTGGATTTAAACCATTATTTCCCAAACAGGGATCATTTTGCCTCAATATAACATTAGATAATGCCTGGAGACATTGTTTTTATCTCCCAAGTGGGTAAGAAAAGGCAGTTCCATGTAGAAGGCAGAGTTGAGTTATACTGAGAAACATTTTACAATGCATGGTCAGCCCTTCTCCCAAAAGAAAAAAAAAATTATCCTGGCCAAAATCAACAACAACACGGGGACTGAGAAACTCTGCTCTCACATCAATGCACCATGTTAAATAACTGGTGGGAGTCACAACACTGATAGTTCTTGGCTCAGAGTAGAACTTTTGGCTCTTTTCTGAAAATGGATGGTTTACAGCCATCTGTGATTCCTGTAACTTCATCAAAGTGCAGCCAGCCTCCTTTAACTAAATTACTTTCATGTCACATTTGCTTGGGCTCCTATAAATTACTGCTGCTACTGACAGTTTATACCAATAACACATACTTTGCAACCTGATAAAATTTTCTTATTCTCTGACTGGCTTACAAGTGCACATTTTTTTAATCCAGTAAATTTAAAACTTTGAAGTCTATATCATGCTCTTTTTCATATACGTCCACTATACCTAGAGAATATTTAGCAGAGAATAGGGGGTGTTAAAATAGCTGTGAAATTAACTGGGAAAAAAATGAAACAAAATTTACAACAAATGGTACAGATGCTTCTTCATAAGTTTATGATCATTTTATTTTTATTATTATTTTTTGGTACTAGGGATTGAACTCAGGACCTCACACTTGCCAGGCAGGCACTGTGCTGCAGAGCTACATCCCCAGCCCTAGTCATTTTAATTTGATTAAATCCATTTTCCCCTTATTAATAAAAAACTGGATCCAGAGCACAATTTCCAAATTTCTTTCTCTCTGGCCGTGACCCTTAGATCAACAAGATCAGCCAACACCTGGGAACTAGCTAGAAATTGTTAGAAGAGCACATTTTCGTAAGCCCTAAATGAAAATAACCTCCAAGCCAAGTTGATGTATCTCATAAAGTTATCTTTCAAAACTGATAGAGAACTAAGTTACCTCCACTATAAAAAACCTGAAAAAAATCATGAATATGAAATCAGCATTCCAAAAAATTCTCGGGGATATTCTAAAAAAATAAAACAAAGACAACAATTCCAAGACTCCCCATAGAATGAGTCCACAAAAAAAGGCAACCAATTAAATAGTACAGAAAGAAAGGAAATCAACAACAAGAAAATAATATGACAAAGATAATACATATCAGTAATAACCATCAATGCTAATGGTTTCAGTTAACTAATCAAAAGAAACAAATTGGAAGAATGGATCAAGAATCAAGATCCAAAAATATGCTGCATACAAGAAACACATTTAACATAAAAAGAAATTCACAGATTAAGTCAAAGGATGGAAAAAAATACTCCATGTGACAGGAACCCAGAACAAAGGAGGGACAGCTATTTTATTTGTGGACAAAGTGGATTTTAAGCCAAGACTGATCAGAAGAGACAAAGAAGGTCACCACATAGTTGTTAAGAGAACAATACAAGAGGAAGAGATAACAATCACACATATATATGCCCCAAATACCGGTGCACCCAACTATATAAAACAAACACTAATGGATATGAAAAATCGGATAACCCCTAATGCAACTGTAGTGGGGACTTCCATACCCCAGTGTCACAAGTAGAAAGATCAACTAGACAAAAAAAATCAGCAAAGATATTTCAGAGCTGAATGAAAACTTTGAATAAATGGATTTAGTAGATATCTACAGAGTATTGCACTCAACAAAAATACAATATATATTCTGAGCAGCATGTGGGACCACATACTAGCTCATAAAACATCCTTAAGTAAATGCAAAAACACTGAAATGATCCAATTCATATTATCAGATCATAGTACAGTGGAAATCAATATCAAAAGAAGCCACAAAAACTTCATAAACTGAATAATACATTGAACAACTAATGGATCACAGACAAAACTGAAGAAGACATTAGACAGTTTTTACAGTTAAATGACAATGCCAATGTGATATACTGAAAATTATGAGATGCAATGAAAGCAGTCTTATGAGAGAAATTTATAGCAGTGAATCCCCATACCAGAAAAACAGAGCAAGCTCAAATAAAAAATCTCATCATGAACCTCGAGATTCTAGAAACAGAAGAGCAAGTTAAACACAAAAGTCATATGAGGAAGGACTTTATAAAGAGCAGAGCAGAAATTAAGTTCAGCTTATCAAAACAAGGAAAGAAAAGACCCAAATCCATGCAATTAGGAATGAAAAGAGTGAAATCACAATGGATCCTACAGAAATCCAGAAGATAATCAGTACTTACCTGAGAAGCCATATTCTAATAAGATGGAAAATTCAGAAGAAATGGACACATTTCTAGATACATATGAATTAATAAAGGTGAATAAAGACAATATAAAAATTCTAAATAACCCGGTATCAGTCTATGAAATTGAAGAAAAATAAAACTACCAACAAAGAAAAGATCAGGTCCCCACAGATTCAGTGCTGAATTCTACAAGAACTTTAGAGAAGATCCAATGTCACTACTCTGCAAACTCATTAGTTAAATTTAAAAGGAAGCAATGCTCCCAAATCAATCCTGGAAACAAGCATTAACTTGATACCAAAACCAGAGAAGGATCCAACCAAAAAAGAGAACTACAGGCCAATCTCCTTAATGAACATAGATGCAAAAATCCTCAATAAGATACTGGCAAACAATGTAGAAAATCATCAAAACGATTACACACAATGACCAATGAGGATTCATCCCAAGGATGCAAGGATGGTTTAACATATGAAAAACAATAAATGTAATACACCACATTAACAGAAACAAGGATAAAACCCACATAATCTTATAAACAGACATAGAAAAAGCATTTAGCAAAGTCCAACACCCATTCATGATAAAAACCCAAAAGAAAATTGAAATAGAAGGCCTTTATCTCAATCAGATAAAATTTATCTATGACAAACCCACAGCTACCAGCATACTAAATGGTCAAAAACTGAAAGTTTTCACTCTAAAATTAAAAACAAGACAAGGATGCCCACTAATATCACTCCTGTTCAATACAGTTCTAGAAACGTTAGCCATAGCAATTTGACAAGAGAAATAACTAAAAGAAGTGTGGATAGAAAGGAAGAGGTTAAATTATCATTATTTGCTGATTTCATGATACTCTACATAGAAGACCTCCAAAACTCCACCAAAAGACAGCTAGACTTAATAACCAACTTCAGTTGCACAGTAGGATACAAAGTCAGCACTCAAAAATCAATAGCTTTCCTTTACACAAATAAAAACCTCACTGACAGAAATTAGCAAAACTAAGTCAACACTCAAAAATCAATTCAATACAAGTCCTGTAGAAGAATAACAAACTCATTGAAAGATATTAGGGAAACAACACCTTTCACAATAGCATCAAGAAAAACGAAATACTTAGGAATCAGTCTAAAAAAGGAAGTGAAAGATTTTTACAGTACTCTGAAAAAGGAGATCAAGGAGCATTTCAGGCAAAAAAAGATATCCTTTGTTCTTGGATGGACAGAAACAATATAGTCAAAAAGCCATACTTCCAAAAATGTTATATAGATTTAACACAATCCCAATCAAAATACCAAAAGCATTGCTTACAGAGCTGGACAAAGCAATATTAAAATTCATATGGGTCACACATAACAGACCGAATCAGCCCACTGCAGACAGGCAGGTCTGCCCATGCCCTACCAAGGTCCTGAGTCGCACAGAGCACAACGAATCAGCCCGCTGCAGACAGGCAGGTCTGTGCAGAAACTACCAAGGTCCTGAGTTGCACAGAACACGACGAATCACCCCGCTGCAGACAGGCAGGTCTGCCCATGCCCTACCAAGGTCCCCAGTCGCGCGGAATACGCCAAATCAGCCCACTGCACACAGAAAGGTCTGTGCACACCCTACCGAGGTCCTCAGTCACGCGGAAGACACCAAATCACCCCGCTGCAGACAAGCAGCCACCTGGTTCCACACTACAAAGACGCAGAGGACACCAGACCACGAGACCAAGGTACTGAGTCCCGCTGTTCCTGGCCCAGAGGTAGGGGCTTCTGAGCAGTCGTCCAACTGCTCCTGGTCCAGAGGAAGGGGCTTCCAGGTCACCATTCCTCCCACTGCTCCCAGCCCAGAAGAAAGGGCTTTTGGGCCACCTTCTGTCCTGCCGCTCCTGGCCCAGAGGAAGGGGATTCCAGGCCACCCTCCTTCCCACCGCTCCCGGCCCAGAGGGAGGGGCTTCTCAGCTGCCATCCCACTGCTCCTGGTCCAGAGGAAGGGGCTTCCAGGCCACCATCCCTCCAGCTGCTTCCAGCCCACAGGAAAGGGATTTTGGGTCACCATCCCTACCGCTGCTGCCGGCCCCTGTGCCACCTCACCCAG
>NW_004624852.1:2363827-2414556 GCF_000247695.1 Heterocephalus glaber | reverse complement strand
GTGAAGGGAGGGCTAGGAATAGGGAAAAAATAAGAACCAAGATGCATTATGTAAAGGTACAATTCCCAATGAGAAATGTAAGTGTGTTGCATACCTACAATCTACCAATAAAAGAATTTAATGCAAAAGAAAAAATTCATATGAACCAGAAGAGACCCAGAATAGCAGAAGTAATTCTGAGCAACAAGCACAAGGCAGAGAGCATCACAATCCCTGATTTGAAGTTATACTACAAAGCTACTATGATTAAAAACTGTATAGTAGTGGGGAAAAACAAAACAAAACTCTGATGATCAATGGAATAGAATATATAGAAAAAAGTCCAAACACACTCATTACCTTATCTTTTTTAAAAAATAACTTTATTATCAAACACATACACACACATACAAAAATTACAGACCTTCAAAGAAGAACAATGCAAGGGAAAAAAACCTACAATAATAGTCAAATACAGAAGAACTCAACCAAAAGAAAACTAAAAAGCACTTAAACATTTTTCCATATAACTTAAAAAAAAATCTCAAGCACCAACAAGACACCAGAGGATGTGATTTGTTTCAGAAAGATCCCCAAAACCAACATTGAACAAATAGTGGTCTGTAAAAAAAACTCCAGTTGGTTAGCACACTCCACATAAGCCAAACTTCTCCCTAATTTAAATTTCAATACAGTCATATGACATGTGATGGAAACACAATCTGAGAAATATATTATTAGGCAATTTCATCCATGTGTATCCTTAATTACACTTTTAGTTTCTCATACTAGAGAAACTATTTGGTATTTACACATATGTGTCCTATTTATTTCACTTAAGAGAATGGCCTCAATATGCATCCATTTAGCTATAAATGTCTCTAGTTTCTCATTCTTTATGGCTGAGCAGTACTCCATTTTATAAAAAACCCACATCTTCTTTATCCATTGTCCAGTTGATGGGCACTTGGGTTGTTTCCAAGTTTTAACTATTACAAACTGTGCCTCTATAAACATGGGTGCACATATATCGCTGTGGTATGATTCTTTTAATTCTTTTGGGAAAGTACCCAGCAGGGGTATAGCTAGGTCGAATGGGACCTCTAAGCCTAGTTCTTTGAGGTATCTCCATACTGATTTCCACAGTACATTACCTTATCTTTGACAAAGGGGCCAAACACCTTCACTGGATAAAAGATAGCCTCTTTAATAAATGATGCTGGAAAAACTGGCGTTCCACATCCCTCACACTGAACCTAGACTTATCTCTCACCATGCAACTAAATTAAAATTGAAATGGATCAAAGATCTAAATATAAAAACGAAAATATTTAATCTGCTGGAAGATAGAATAGGTAAAACTCTTGAAGGCACAGGTGAGGTAAAGACTTTATGAACAAAACCCCAATCACAAAGGAAATACTATACTGAAAGAATCAACAAATAGGATTACATCAAATTAAAAAGCTTGTGCATAGCGGAAGAAACCAACAGAGTGAAGAGACAATCAACAGAATGAGGAAAACTTTGCCAGCTACTCCTCAGACAAAAGACTGATATCTAGAATATATAAAGAACTTAAAAGAAATCAGGCCCCCCAAATTTAAAGACCATTCCAAACATGGGCATCTGAAATGAATAGACATTTCACAGATGAAGAAGTACAAACAGCAAATAAACATGAAAAAATGTTCAATATCACTGGTCAGGATGTGAGGGCGATCTGGCTCTGACATCTGTCACCCATTGATAAACAGAGTTGATTCAGGTTGTTTCCTTCCTCCCTCACTGCTCCACGCATGTCCTTCCTGAAGCTGAGTGCTGGGTTTAAGAGGATAACCACCCCCAACAGAGGAAGACCATATGCACTCCTCCTCTAGAACCTCTAAACAAGCATTCAATATCACTGGTGATTTGAGAAATGCGAATTAAAACAACACTGAGATTTCATCTCACTCCAGAAAGAATGGCTATCATCAAGAAATCAAGCAATAACAAATGCTGGCAAAGCTGTGGGGAAAAAGGAACCCTTCTCCATTGTTATTGGGAGTGTAAATTGGTACAACCACTATGGAAATCAGTATGGAGGTTCCTCAAAAATCTAATACCAGAGGTTCCATTTAACCCAACTGTGCCCCTTGCAGGTATCTTCCTGAAAGAGTTAAAAGCATCATATCACAGTGATATTTGTATACCCATGATTATAACAGCACAATTTATAACAGCTAAATCTTGGCAGCATCAACAGTGGACAAATAAAATGTAGTATTTATTTACAGTACTACTCTGTCAAAAAGAATGATAAACTTGAGCCATTTGTAGGTAAATTGATGCACCTTGAGGCCATACTTTTAAGTGAAATAAATGAGGCACACAAGTTTAAAAAGAAAAAAAAAGTCTGCATTTTCATGTTCACTCCAGATCTGTAAGTCTGAGACTTTGGTGATTCAGCCTAGTAATTTGTGGGTTAATTTCTGACACCTATGAAAGCTTGAGAAACACTGCTTTAACACATAAAGTTTGCAGTTGTACATAATAAAAGTACTATTTGTTCTTTGATGATTCAAATACTTAAAAATGACTAATATACACCAGGCACTGCAGCCTATATAATCTCCTAATGTTGGAGTTTTAAAAAATTATTTTATTTTGTAGGCAAAAAGTATTCAACTAAATTAATCTAGGGTCCTAAAACTTGACAGTTAGTTTTGTAAATCAAGTTTTTTTTAGAACACAGTCACATCCATTCTTCCACCTATTACTTATGGGTACAAAGTATTTTGAGGGAGACCATGTGGTCTGCAAAGCCTAAACTACTTACTACCTGATTCTATAGGGAAAACTTTCTTGACCCTGATATCAGACAGCAAAATCTGGCTAAGTCTCTAACTCTGTCTCATATTTGCCTTGGTGGCATTCTATAACAGCAGTAGCAGTGATAGCAATGACAGCTAATGCTTATGTAGTACTTATGAGGAAGGCACTGTTAAGTACTTTCTAGATATTACCTAATTTTAATCTTCATAATTTACAAGGTAGGTACTATTATTATCAGAATGAAAACGGAGAAACTCAGGTTAAAAAACTTAACCCACGGATACACAGCTAGTAAACAGAACCATAATTTGACCCCATGAGTCTGGCTCTCTTATTCACTATACTACAGCTGTTACTTCTCCTACCTATGATTCAAGAGCACAGATATATACATGCATCCTATTTAAATATGTTTCTGAGGGGCCGGGGATTTAGCTCAGTGGTTTCGCTGTCTGCTGCGCAAGCGCAAGGACCGGAGTTCGATCCCTGGTACCAAAAAAAAAAAAAAAGAAAGAAAAAAAGAAATGTTTCTGCAAATTATAGTTACAATAACAATATTTACAAGTTCTCTGTTTTCACCACCCACCCCACATCTTTAGATCTCAGAAGCACTCTTGTATTCACTCTTTAGGACTTCTTTTTCTTTATATCTCTTAAGGGTAATAGTTATCTATATCTCCCTCTATATATATGTGGCACTTAATATTTTTTTAATCATGGATGCTTGTGAAAATCTGATGAAACTCTGTAGTCCTTTTATGAAGACACATACATAATATTTTGCATTTAAATTCCAAAGATCTGTGGATCATAGATCTATGGATCCTAGATCCGTCCTTAGCTGCAGTGCTGCAAAAACAATAATGTTGAGATTCTTTAATTTTCAAGCTTTGAACTCATACATTTGAACTAGTGAAGTCTAACAATCACATATAGGATCATTTTATGCACTTACTTTTAGGTATATCACACGGTCCTATGAAAGTTTGAGAGGAAACCAACAGGGCTGAGCCCAAGAAACAGATCACTATGAACTAGTCTTCAAAGGGTATAAAATGTTCCTATTCTTACACTCATCAGACTTAATGCTTATAAAATTCACAAATTCAAGTTATAGGAGTAGGGAGATAGATTTACACAAGGTGTCTTTTTCCTTTTACCTTTATTAATTAAATAAAATGTGGAAATTAAACTGGTATTTTCTATTAGGCACAGAATTGGAACACTATAAGAATAGCTCCTAGCCTCTCCAACTTTTTTTGGAAAGTAAACATACATCAGCAGTGAGAAAATACAGAAAATTACAAATTGTTAAAAGCTGACAAATGTCATAAATATAGCACAATCCATAAAATAATATTAATGTCTCCCATAATTTTTCAGAGAAAGTTGTTTAAAATTGTATAATAAGTGCATTATGAAGAACACATATCATAAAATATGGTTTCTAGCTTTACCCTCTTTTTAATTTTCCTCATTTGTAAAATTAGACAAGTCAAATCATTATAAAAGGATTGTTCCAAATCTAATTTTGTTGGTAATACTACCAGAATATTATGTTGATTTGGGCAATAAAAAATATTAAGAGAAAGCTAATTAAGAAAAGAAATCTAACTTCAACTTTTTGGGGTAGAGAGGCAAGGACATTGGGACAGACACCAAAAACCCAGCTCAATATTGCTCTTTCTGACTTCACATCCAATTGAACACATGAAGTTTAAAGTTTCCACAATATAATCTTTGGACAATTTCAAGATTTCCCTTAGTTTTCTAGTAAGTTGATATAGGTTAACAAATGTCTTTCAAAGAAATAAATACTGGTTATTATACAACAAAATATACTGCTTTGGTCTGAAAGGTGACTTCTATTACGATTTCTCCAAATATAACTATAAAATATTCAGTGACATATATTAATTTTCTGATCTTGGACTTTGGACTGAGGCAGGTGTTTGTAAGTAGCAGAGAAAACAAAAGACACAGCCAGCCATATCTTACACTGCATATTGAAAAACAAAACTTCATGCTTATGACCAAATCTAAGTACCATCTACATGTCCCATTTCGGGCATAGGTCTTTCTGTTATAACTGACTGAATGCATCAAATGGGAGATTCCCTTCCTATTCTCTCCATCTTGATTTTATAATCTTCAGTAAGCTACATATAAATGTATATGTACATATATATAGTTTGGATTTTTGGTCTTACTCTTTTTTCAAAAACTTCTAAGTTAGAAATCAGCTAGTGTTCCATGATTTTCTGAAGTACCAGAAGGTCTTCTTCACCTATTATTATTATTGCAACTTTTTTTTTACATATAATACACAGAGAAATGTTACTTTGATCACTTGGTAAAAAGTGTTTGGTGGTGATAATTATGCCTATGTGTGGAAAATCTAAATTACATTCTGAAACTGAAAACATTCTCATCCTTCATCTTTAACCCACCACACTAAAGGGAAAAAAAGAGATTAAATCTAGGACACAAAAGAATGAAAGAGAATTGGCTAGTGAACAGCCATTCATTTTACGAAAGTAATAATCTATGAATAGTACAGGTCTACTTTAAAAATGTAAAATCTGTTTGCTTCTTCTAATACTTCTCCATTTCTCAGGTTATAAAAACATGACATAGCATAGAAAACCTATTCTAAACTAAAAGATACTGTAGTTCTAAAGGCTACTACGTTACCAGCTACACAGATAATAAAACTAACAGTCTGGCTAGGCTTAAAAAGTATTTGTTTCGAAGATATACTGTAAGATTTAAAAAAACCTATACACTGCATATATTTCCTGTCCAGCACGCCAGAAAAACATTAACCAACTAATACATACACAGTAAGGAAAATTCTAAAGCTTGCTAGACGAGAAAAATATACAGGTTTTGAAGACTTTTCTTTCAATATGGTCCAATTTATATATCCTGCCACACTGACAGAAACCACATAGCACAATAAATAAGTTTCATTTTCTTTGCTAAAAAATCTGCTTATTTATGATAAAAGCCTCCAAAGGTATCTACTCATAAAATTTATCTCTAATAGTTAAATGTTATATTGCTTACACATACTTCATTTAGAATGCAAGGATGTGACTTACAAATGTCTTTGAATCCTTCACATAAATATGCATTCATGTCATTTATAACAGTAGCCTTGATGAGAACATACTGTAACAAGCTGTGAGAAATGCTTAAGAGGCTTATATTAAAACAGAATACAGAATGGTGGCTAGAAATCACAGTATAAGTGACACCTTATTCTGATAACCAGGTGATAAAAAGTGTAGGCTATGATATACAGATGGTGATAGTGCTACTACTTTAGGATATAAACAGAACAGTATTTATATCAAATTATAAAGCATTATGCAAGGAATCCATTATTAAAGATAATTCCCTAGGTCAACTAAATGCATTTTATTATAAATCACACATACACTCACATGTGTGAAATACAGGAAGAGAACTCAGTTAGTATCTTAATTCCCAAAGAACCTCCTAAACCCTTATCATAGTACTTAAAACAGAACAGAAAAGGGAAGGACCTTTGTTGTTTTTACTATACACAAATTTAATTATATCATTACTTGAAAGTATACTTCAAATTAGAGACTGTTATGGTTTTGATTTCAAATATCCCCTAGAAGCCTCATGTATTCAGAGGTGGGGCTTTTGTGGAAGGTGACTGGATCATAGGAGTACTAGGTTTATCAGTGGATTGCTCTACTGATGAGTTTATAGCTAAATGTGCTGTTAGGAGGTAGGGCCTGGTTGGAAGAGGCGAGTCACTGGGGTATGCCTTTGGAGGGTATATCACCCTCCCTGGCACCTCCCTTTTCTCTCTGCTTCTTGGTTCCTATGGAGTAAACAGCTTCCCTCCACCATGTTGTTTCTGCCTTGGAGCCTGCTGACTGGACTGAATGGTCAGTCAAAATAAACCTCTACTGGAGATCTATCACACCAAATTGAAGCTAGCAGCACTCACAAGACACTCAGAGCATATTTGCCAGGATCTGCAGATATTCAGAAATGAGGGCAAATGAAAAACGTAGACATGGGAAAGTAACTAGGAGAAGCCCACCAGATGATCTAGTATCAGGGTGGTTTGAGGAAAAAGTGGGATTGGTTCTCAATCCCAGCACTCCTTAGAGCTCAGGTCTACTGAATACACCATCTAGGGAAAGTATCTAACCCCTGAGGGAAGCAGCTGAATAAAGAGGCCAAATGAAGCAGCAAAGGCTAGGTGGCTGGAATCCTCCTCCAGATCAGCACTCAGTTCCCAGTGATCACCCTTCCTCTTTTCCTACTGGGCAGTGGAGCTGAGCAACAGTGATGCTCACAGGAGAGAGACTTCATAAGTTATGCCACTAAGAATGGCCCAATTCAGAAAACCAGAGAGCAGTGACTGAATTAGGACCGAGGAGCCCTAGTGAAAGAAAGAAACAAAGGGCTTGGTTCTAGATAGGGACCAGGAAACAGTCAAGGGCATGCAGTAGCTGTGACTAGTGTGATTTGGGAACAGGGAAGAGACAGTAGAGCAGTGCTAGAGTGGGCACAACCCCATCATGACCCCAAATGGTGCCAACCTCTGTGTCTGCATGGTATCCTACCTGGTGCCCCACCTTCCAAGCTCTACAGAGCTCAACACTCATACTCAAACCATTCTATGTCCCACTAGACTGCCCAACTAGGGTCCTACATGAGCTCCCCCCCATTGGCTCCTAGACACTGCTGAGGTCTAACCACAATGGCCCTCTCCCACTGAGCTATAGGCACCACTGAACTCCTAGACTGGATGGAGAATCAATGAGAGGCAGGGACAGAGTTTGGAGTAAGAGTAACAGAGAGGAGCAGCAGGGTCAGTGGGTTGCATGGCATGCTCTCTGACAGCTGCACAGAGGAACTAATGAAAACAGCTACAGGACTGACACAGAATGAAGGAGAAATAAATAAGTGATCCCCATAAGTGGAGGACAGGGTACTTGACTAGTATCACTCCACCTACCCCACCTTCAACCTTCAAAACAACTGAAGAGGCTGGATGTGGTGGCATATACTTATAATTTCAGCATTTTGGAGGCTGAGGCAGGAGGATTCCTATGAGTTCAAGGCCAGCCTGAGCTACATGGTGAGTTCAAGGCCAGCCTGAACTCCATAGTGAGACCCTGTCTCTAAAAAACAAAACAAAAACTGAAGGTCTCTGATCATGGACAGAGATTAAAAACATCAGGCTAGTCAGTGAGGCATGCCCACAGGAGCTCAGCTGAAACTTAACAGAGGGCTGCCTACAGAAAGAATGACAGGCAGGCTCCATAGTCTCCCTGGAGAGAGGACTTTGTATTTTTATGTTTATGTGAGTGTTTTATTTCTTCTCATTTTTTTGTCATTTAATTGGGTATGTATACATGAGATGTTAGTACATGTAAAATAAGAATAAGGATTAATTAGTGCTTTAGTTTAAATAGTATCTTTCATGGTCTTACTGGGTTAACCCCCATCAAAAATTGTCTGTGGAATGAGACCAGTGACAGAGAGGGATGACAGGCGATTAGGGCAAGGGCCTGGGTAAACTAAACAGAAGGTGAAATAAGCCTCAGGAAATTGGAGTGCAAGGGACAAAGGCATAATTGGAGTGCAAAGAACAAAGGACTAATTGCTGACAAGAATCTTAGTAACAGAAGCAACTGCATACCTTCATTTTTTCATGCCCTTCTGCCCCTTTCATGTACCAAATGCTGCATATAGGCCCCTAGATTTAGGCACTTCCTCAGCATCCTCCTACCAAGGACTTTTTGTTGTTGTTGTTCTAACAAACCACACTTGGTTTGTCCCCCACAGCTGTCCTGTCGACTTCATTCTTCGTCATCCTCAGGACAAGAGCCCAGAGGGAGAAAACTGGTTACATCTTTGGCATCCACTGTGGGGTGCAACTTTTCTACAGAGAGGCAAGTGTGATGGAATGGCCAGATCACACACATACACACACACACTACCCTTCTTTGTTCTAAGAAACAGTGGGCACTCTGCCGGCCAGTTAAAAGATACCAGAGCAGCTGTCACTCTTGAAGCAGAGGACAGGTACCCCAGCAAACTCCTAGTTAATGTTCCACTGATCCCCAGGGATGGTGGAAGTGTTAGCCAGACAGGGGCCTGGATTCCTTTTCAGAGGAAGATCTCTGGGCGTGTGAAACTGGTAAAAGCTGGAGTAACAACTGTGAGTTTGATTGGGGCTACTCCCCAGTGGGTGCTCAAAAGTCCTTTGGTGGGAGCTGCATCTTGATAGCTGGACTGAGTATCCAGCAGAAAAACCTCCACTTGCCTATTGCGTCCTCTGTGAGGTGAGAAGTAAAGTTTATTGGTGCTCTCCAGGTATCCACTTTTCAGGATGACCTGTGACCCCTCCATCAGGGTCTTCTCTTAAGCCTCCATTAAGAGTTGAACTACAGGTTTGAGCTTTCCTCTCTTTGCTAGTATGACAGATCCCCTCTCCTTCAGATACATCTTGATAGATTTACTAGGCTGGGAAGAGGTTAGGGTCCTAGCCCACATTCTGGGCTCCATCAGTCCTGGCATCCAGACTCCCACCCTAACTTTCATAGAGACAATACCCAGAAAGTAATCCCTGGGTTCCCTGGAATATTTGTTAAGACAAAGGTCAAAGGTAAGGGAGAATCCCACAGGCCATTTTACCATCCCAACCTGCTGGAAGCTAGCCTCACCCTACTCTATCTACTCAGGAACCTCCTGTAGTTCTTAGGCGGTGAGGGTCAATTTTGGAAATCACTCAACCACTTCCTTCAGACTCCTGGACAGAGACTGCTACTTCTTAAACAACAGCCACTTGGCACCACTGTCTCTCTCTTCTAGATGTTGGGCTAAGAGATATTCTTATGAGGGCTTTCTGTCACTCCTAAAATGACCTGAATATTTATTCAATCCTAACCCATCTATCTACCCTGAGGACCAGGCCCTGGGTGCACCTTCCTGGGACAATGAATTGACACTTAGTTGACTTGACACATAATGTTGACCTGCCCGTAGAGTGGGGATCCATCCCTTGCTGTCATTATCAAAGGGAGACAAGGAAGAGAGAGCAATAGGGAGTATAAAGGGGGCATCTTTCCTTTTCTCCTCTTATAGAGGGATAATGCTGAGACTCAGAGGGAGCTTTCCTGTTATTTCCCCATGAGCTGCATCCTATTTTAAAAGCAGTTCACTATAGTCCTATATCTCTAGTACAGGGTAACAGCTGTCAAAAGAGCAGTTTACTGTAGTGACTCTAATATAGAGGGGCAGCTGTCAGAGGAGTGGTCTGCTGTATTAATTATAATAAAGAGGATCTTGAGGGGCTTGCACTGTGGTGACAGCTATCCCAAAATTAAGACAAATCATCAGCCTGATCCTTTAAACAGTCCTTGCTTTTAGAGTAGAAAAGGGTTTTTCTCTTTCTTCTCCTTTTAAACTCTTACTGGTGTTAACTTATTACAAGAGATCTCTGTTATGATTCACCTAAAAAAAAGCACTAATTAATCACCCCTAAGAAAAGTTCTGACTATTCTATTTATACTTAAAACCTAAAACTATAACAGATTATTGTACTTCAGCTTGGCCAATACATCTAAGAGTACAATTCCATTTAAAAGTAACTGTTTTGTGTGGTCTATAGTTCGTTTGTCCATTTAAACTGAGTAAAGTATCTACAACTGCTCCAATAAAGCTTTTTGGGGTCATATCAATTTTGTTTTTTCTTTTATTTTCGTGCTTGTAAACTTCTAGCTCTATTGGGCCTTGTGTGAAAAACCAGTTACACAGGTTTTTGGGGATAGTAAAACTCACTTAAGACATTACAGGACGAGGGCTAATAGGCTTGAGGCTTACAGAGGTCTTGCAAATAAAAGCCTTAAAGTTGTTAACACATTTCCATCCAGGTTGTTAGCCAATCAGCATAATATAAAAATTTTGTTTTATAAGTACAAGGCCTATTGTTGTATACATACAATAATTTATGAGTTTTTGCTTGGTCAAAGATAACATATAGCTTAAATCTGTTATGATTTGTTTCTCATGAGTTGCCTAAAGAAATTGTTGGTAAATCGGTGGGGATCACTTGGGCTTGGAAAACTGCTGAACAAGTCTCCCCTCTGTGGTTGAAAAATCAACTCCTAAACCAATTTATTCAATTTTCTCCACTGATGGGAGGCTTTCTGTTTTTTCCCCCGGAGTCTTTTGGTGGCACACCCCAACAAATGTTATTAAATATATTATTATAACATATTAAGTTGGTTATAATTACAAGGTTAAAATTTCCATGCCTAAAGCAATAAGGTTTTCTTAAGATACTAAGATGCCCTTGGTTAAACTTACAAAACTAGGTTCTATACTGTATTAAGATAGTTTCTTGTGTTTTCCATTGTTAGATATTTGCTTACTTAAACTGAGTGTTAGCGATTAAATTAAATGTTGGTTTATTAGATATTTTTAATAATCAGTTTATTAGTTTATGGCATATCCTATATATCTAAAAACAAAATATGCTGTGAGTCTAAGCTTTAAAATTAAGTTCATAGAGTTAAGACTACATAAGTTTAATAAATACAAAGTAACTAATGGTGGATATTCTCTTTTATACAATATATGTCTGGACCTTAGACATATAAAATGATCAAAATTTGGCTTCTCTCTTAAGTTTGGTCCTGTCATTTAAAGCTTGATTTACATCTACTAGCCTTGATTAAACAAACATTTTGTGATCATATAAATGAGATAGACTTGTATATTGGCTAAAAAGTCTATTTGTGGTCAGCATCACTGTTTCCTAATTATAAGACCTCTAAAGATGTTCATTAATTCTTGTCAGTATAGTTACACCCTGTAAACCTGTTAAAGAAATCTAAATTCTCCCTAAAGTGTAAAAACCAAGTAAATATATACAAAGATTTCTATATAACTGTGATGCTAATTATTGCTAACCTCACCACATAGTATATTAAATGCATTTTTTGTTTCCCAAGTGTATAGGCCTTCAAAGATACAAAACTGAAAAACATCTTATTATACTAGTGACTTCCAGACTAAAGTTGTTTGTGGTGGTAAAACTTTCTATAATTATTATGGAATTGGTGTTATAACAGTATGTGATTTACAGTATTTAGGGGACATATCCAGACTTTTTAAACCCTCTATGAGTTGCTTACATATGTCACAGGCACTAGATCCGAAGATCTTTAGGGTAAATTTTTGAGTATAACTCCTTTATCCTGCTTTCCTGATCTGCTGATAAAGAGTAGAATAGCTATATGCCAGGAATAAGGATTCTTGCTCTGGATATGAATAGATCTCTGTGTGACTGACAGGGATGCCTAGACTACTCTTGACAAAAAGTGGGACAGGCTGCATTCTAACTTTAGTTTGTGGTGGGCTATACATGCAGTGTGACCCCAAGATAAGGTGAGCAGCTCACACAGCCTGACCTTGGGACCTAAACAGGATTCTATCTTTTCTTTCTCTCTTTCCAAAATTACATAAGGGAGATCTTAAAGACATACTGCACATCTTAAATAATTATGGGTAGCTCGATATGTATCCACATAATGTCATCTTTAGGATTATTTTATTAACTGAGGGCCAATTTAAGATGAAAGATTTTGAAAGGTTGATTTTTCTCCAACAGTAAAGAGACAAGACCTCAAATATGGCTTTATAATAAGGAAAGATAGTGAGCAAATATCTCATCTAATAATCTATAACTCTTCTCTGTGGTAAGTTATTTTATGCTAAAATGAGAATTCAAATGCACTTTTAGAGATAAAAAATAATCTCAATGGTTCTAACATAATCGTTCCAGCATAACTGTCATGTTAAAATGCTGTTTGCTCTTGATTTCAAATTTTTCTCTGTAAAATTTTGTAACTGTTAAAATTCTATAAAATTTTGACTTCTAAGACCATGGTTGGAAAAAAAATAGCAGTTCTGTGGTCATATTTTATATTTCAAACTACTTGATATCAAGATAAGATTATGATAGTTAAACCTACTGCTCCCGCTTCAATACTGATATAACTGACCTCTTGGCTGTTCAAAAACTGCAGCTTAGAGATTGAGGCTCAAAAAAGATAACGAGGCTAAGAAGGCAGGCAATATTTTGGTCCTGGCCCTCTAAGGTCAACAAGGGCCAAGGACATGAGTGGATCTCTCTAAAAGATCCTACAACTCTGGTGAGTCACCCAACTGCCTGCACAGAGAGATAGACACAGAGAGAAGACAAGAGTCAACCAATGTATACCATGCTAAAAGGAGGGTCACAAAAGAAGAAAACATCTATGCTTCCAAGGGAAGCCATATGGTCAAGGAAAACCATGACTTAAACTGGTGCATGACACTGACAAAAGAGCTAAGAGACTCTGTACATGGTCCCAAAAGTAATTCCTGAGGAACACTAACTGACAATGATATATCTCCATATATATATGGAGAGAGAGGGAGGAGGAGGGAAGGAGGGAGAGGGAGAGGGAGAGGGAGGGAGGGAGGGAGAGGGGAAGAGGGGAAGAGGGGAAGAGGGGAAGAGGGGAAGAGGGGAAGAGGGGGAGAGGGAGAGAGGGAGAGAGGGAAAGAGGAATAGATTAATTTTGATTAACGTAGGACTCATTTAACTTGGTCTTAAGGACATAGCTGAAAACTATAACCAACAAGATACATAAAAAATAATAATATAAACCAGATACAAAGGAGGCTCCAATTATTACACTGGCCCCCACTAATGGTCTCCAGCTACGCCTATAGCTTCTCAATATTATGTTTAGTCAGGCTAAAAAGCCACAGCAACAGCTATAGAAGCTCAACAAAAATCTTCAAATTCCTTAGCTAAAAATGTCATTCAAAACCACAGCATGCTCAGTCTTCTTATGGCTAAAATAGAGGGACTTGTGTGCTTATAAATAAAACTTATTTTTAGATAAATAATTCACATCAAATGAAAATGATCTTTAAAAATCAGACTTATAGATAACCTTCTGACTGCCAAAAAAGGGAGACTATGTCTGTTTAAAAAAAAGTTGCTTTTGTGCCAACCAGTCTATATTACTGAAAAATACAACACAAAAATTAACTGATCATGCTCCAAAGATCCACCAAAAATTATCTGAACCATGGTGATCCTGGTCAAGGATGTAAAATTAAGACATCCTGATTACTTCCCCTGGTGGGGCCATTGCTAATGCTTCTTATAAGCCTTATTATTTAGATTATACATACTCAAGTCTCTTGATGAAATTTGTTTCTTCATGTTTGACAGCTTTAAAGCTACAGATGGTGGTATAAACAGACTCACTGATAGGTGATCCTTCAGATTTCTGTTCAGGACCCTTAGATAGACCTCACAGTGGTGGGCCCTTACCATTGCCCTGCCAGCATTCCCTCTCAGCAAGAAGCAGCCAGAGCAAGGGATGCTCCTGCAACCCTAATGGCAGTTAAGGTCACCACTGTTAAGAGGAGACTGAGACAAGGGATAGAGGAATGAGAGGCAGATTAGAACAAGGGCCTAGGTAAATTAAAGGTAAGGTAAGACAGGCCTCAGGAAATTGGAATGCAAGAAACAAAAGCATAATTGGAGCACAAAGAATAGTGGACTAATACAATCTGCTAATGACAAGAAGCCTTACAATAGTGGCAACTGCATACCTTCACTTAACACATCCTTCTGCCCCTTTCCTATGCCAAAGGCTGCATGTAAGCCCTTAGATTTAGATGCTTCCTTGGCGGTCCTCCCTTGGAGTCTGCCTCAAATAACCTGCCTCTTTGCTTTTTTCTGATAAACTCCACCCAGTTCATTCCCCACTGCTGTCCCGTGGACTTCATTCTTCATTGTTCTCAGGACAAGAGCCCAGAGGGAGAAAATTGGTTATAGTGAGATTAAAATGCAGCTTTCTGAGCTCATTACAGCTTGCCCTGGTTTCCAATTACATAGTTCCCTCTTTTCTTTTCCCCTGCCCCAACAGACAACCTGTAAAACCTCTCCTCCCATTCCAGATGTAAAAATAGTATCACCAAAGTCCTATCTGTTTTTCTATTTGTATTTGCTACTATCCCTGTTTTCTTCTTCCCTTCCTTTTGGACTATGTTCTTCCATCTTTTTTTCCTTATTGCATCCCTCATCCTTTATATCCCAGCCAACTTGTCATCAGTACTAATCCACTGTCTTCCTGGGTTATTGGAAAAATATAAAACTGTTAAAATAAGTTTTAAATTATACGACTAATATATGGATGGCTCTGTAGATGTTGATATAATCACAGGTGTCTTCCTGCATCACAGTGACCGGGACTGACTCTACTCCATTAACCAGATTGAAGAGGTATAAAAACAGTAAAACACAACTAAAGTCAAGGCCACTACAAATGAAGACATACAAAAAATAAAGAGATCTCCACAGTCATGACAGAATTTCTTTACCCTGTTACCTTTACGCCTCAATGCAAAAACAGTAGAAAAATAAGAAAACAAGACAACAAGGTGCCTTCTAAAACCCTCAACCTCTGCAAAACTGATTTCAGTGGCACTGAATTACAGGAAGTTACAGGCAATGGACTCAAAATTCAAATGCTTAAACTGTTTGAAGATATCAAACTACAAAAAAAAAAAAAAAAAACAATTCTAAAACCCTCAACCTCTGCAAAACTGATTTCAGTGGCACTGAATTACAGGAAGTTACAGGCAATGGACTCAAAATTCAAATGCTTAAACTGTTTGAAGATATCAAACTACAAAAAAAAAAAAAAAAAAGCAATTCATAAGATGGTTAGTGAGCTTAAAGGGGATCTAAATAAGCACATAAAATAATAAAATAGTGATCTTGAAAAAGACAAACAATAAGCAGAGTGAATTAAATATAATAAAATATTAATGATTATTTTGGTATAGAATTAAAAATGGTGAAAAATTCAAACAGAAATCCGTGATAAAAAGAATTCAACTGAAGGTATGGATAGAAGACATGAGCAATGTGGGCAAAACATGTCAAAATTTGCAGATAAGGCTGATATATCATGCACTCAATGACATGCTAAAAATAACATGGAAACTAGATTTGAAAGACCCAAACAAATTCAACCTAAGAATTATAGGAATAAAGGAAAAAATGGAAGAGTAATTAAAAGTCATAATACATTTATTCACCAAAATCATAACAGAAAATTTTGTAAATCTACGGAATGAATGAAATTTTGATGTTAACAGCACATGGAATGCCAAATAGCTATTATCAGAAAAGTACCTCTCCACAACATACTACAATCAAAATTCCAGAAATTCAGCACAAAAAGAAAATACTAAGAGCTGTTATAGAAAAATAGCAAATAACTTCTAAAGGCAAGCCTATCAGAAAATCAGATTTCTCAGTACAAACATTAAAACCCAAGACAGTAGGGAGCAAAGTTTTTTAAACCTTAAAAGAGTAATTGCAAACCAGACTTCTACACCTTGCAAAATTATCCATCTGTGGGAGATGTGGCTGAGGAGTGAATGGTTAAGCTGCAGGGCAAATGCATACAGGCTCTGTGAGGAATAAATGGTTAAACTGCAGAACAAAAGCATGCAGGCTACAAGAGGATTGAATGGTTAAACAAGAAGTTTAAGTTAGTGAGGCACGTTGTCCATCCCCTTTCTCCAAGAAAACTGCTAGCCTTGAGATAATTCCTTGCCCAAACTGTTTTTCTTCCTTTTTTCTCTAACACTGATATTCTAAATAAAAGAGTTCTCAGCTTAGGTACTACTCCTGGGAGTGTCCCTAATTCCAGGTGTTCTTACCTGAGATAAACCCCTCTAGGCTCTTGGTGATTGAACTAAGTCTTGTCTCTAATCTTTCATTCTCTAGGCTACCCTGGTGGTACCTTGCCACAGCCATCAAAATTGACAGAGAAATAAAGACTTTCCATGACAATGAGATGCTAAAGAAATTCCTGACCACAAAACCAGCTTTGTATAAAACACTTAAGGGTATTCTAGAGGGAGACAGAGAGGCCACCAACATCAAAGAGCCCAAAGGAAAGTATACATCCAACTGGGAGAGTAGATACATAAAAGAAAAACATAAAGGAATCAGCAGTGGAAAAATAATGGAATGACAGGGTTCAGTAAATACCTTACAAGAACAACTCTGAATGTTAATGGTCTTACTTTCTTAATCAAAAGACACAGACTAGAATATTAGATCAAAAGAGCAAAACCCAACCATATATTAACATAGGAGATATACCTTATCTACAAAGAAACACAGACCCTAAAAGTGAAAGCATAGAAAATGACACTCTATGTAACTGGAGCATCAAAGAAAACAGTAGTTAAGCTGTTTTCAGACAAAGCAGATTTCAAGCCAAAACTGAATAGAAAATACAAAGATTGACTTTTACCACATAGTGGTAAAAGAAACAACTCACTCAGGAGGAGACAATTGTAAATATATATGTAATAAATGTCAGCACACACAAATTCATAAATCAAAAGCTACTGAGCATAAAAGGACAGACATCAATGCAATCATACTGGGGGACTTCAATATACCACTGTTACAAGTAGTTTAACCAGATCAGAAAAAAATCAACAAATATATATATAGATATATATGTATGTATATATGTGTATATACATATGTAGATATATATATATGTATATCACACCATCAAACAACTGGACTTAACAGATATCTACAAAGTGTTTCTTCCAACAGCAAAAAAATATAGCAACACATAGAACTCTTTCCAAAACAGACTATGTTAAAATATTCCTCTGTTTACTAGATCATAGTGTAACAAAACTAGAAACCAACAGAAACAGAAACTATACAAATGCATAATGATTAAACAACAGATTCTTTAATAATCAATGGATAACAAAATAAATCAGGGAAGAAATTAAAAATTCCCAAGAATCAAATGACAATGGTATTACAACATATAAACCCTACAGAACACAATGACAGGAAGTTCTAAGAAGGAAGTTTATTGCAGTACATGTTCACATTTAAACAATAGAATGATTCAAAATAAGTAACCTAATCATGCACCTTATTGTCCTAGAAAAACACAAAAATCCAAAACCACTGGAAGAAAAAAAATTATAAAAGATCAGCATGTAAGTCAACAAAATTGAGATTAAGAAAAATACAACAGGTCAATGAAGTAAAGAGTTGCCTTTCTGGAAGAAGAAACAAGATTGTTAAATCCTAGCCCAAATTTACCAAAAGAAAAAAAAGGACACATTTTAATGAAATTACAAATGAAAAAGGGGTTATCACAATGGATCCCACCAAAATTGAGAGTATTGTAAGAAATTATTTTGAAAAGTTCTTTAACAAAAAATTAGAAAATTTAGAAGAAATGGATAAATTCCTAGACAAATATTAATTTCCAAATTCAACCAATTAGATATACAAACCCTGAATAGACCAATAACAGACAATGAAATGGAGGTAGAAAAAAAACCTGCCAATTAAGAAATGCCCAAGATTTCATGGATCTAACATTGAATTTTATAAGAACTTCCAGGAAGATTTAAAGCCAATACTCTTCTTACTCATCCATGAAATAAAAAGGGGAGAACCTCTTGCAAGCACATTCCTGGAAACTAGCATTACTCTTATAGCAAAACTAGAAAACAATTCAACAAGAAAAAGAAAACTACAAGCCAATTTCCTTATGAATATAGATACAAAAATCCTTAACAACACACTCACAAAAAGAATGTAACAAATGATTAAAATGATCATAATTACTATGTATTGCAAACAGATTCTAATTTTTAAATGACTGAATAAATTGAAAAAAAATCACATTATGACTATGATGGCTTCATTCAAGAAATGAAAGGATGGTTCAATATAGGTAAATCAATAAATGTAATACATACAAAAACAGAAGAAAGGATTAAAACCACACGATTATCTCAATAGGTGATGAAAAAGGCTTTGACAAAATTCAGATGATGAAAAACCCTGATGAAAATAGGTATAGAAGGACCTTACCCCAAATGGATAGAAGTCATTTATGAAACTTACTGCAAACTTCATACTAAACATGAGAAAACTAAAAGCATTTCCATTAATGTTAGGTACATGACAAGATGTCTACTCTTGTCATTCTTGTTTAATATTCAAAATATTACCCAGGGCAAACAGGCAAGAAAAAGAAATAAAACGGATACAAATGGGAAAGAAAGCAGTCAAGCCATCCTTATTCACATAAGACATAAACCTTCACATAGAATACAAAAAATTCCACTACAAGAGTTTTAGAACTAATAAATTCAGTCAAGGGGCCAGAAAAAAAAATCAATACACAAAAGTAGTGTTCCTGTACACCAACAATAAACCTGATGATGAAAATAAGAAAGCAATATCATTTATGTAGCTTCTGTAAATGAATAAATAATTAATTTTTTTAAAAACCCATACCTAGGAATCAACCTAACTAAGGAAATGAAAGACCTCTCTGGCAAAAACAATAGTACCCTAAAAAACAGGCTAAATGCCAGCTGCCTGGCAAGCACAAGGTCCCAAGTTCGATCCCCGGTACAAAAAAAAAAAAATAGACTAAAGAAGACATTAGAAATTGGAAAGACATCCCCGGTTCCAGCATAAGCAGAAAAAATATTGTCAAAATGGCTATACTACCAAAAATAACATATAGCTATAATAATGCAATTCCAATGAAAATATCATCAGCATCCTTCCCAGCTACAAAAAAAAAATCACTCCTAAAATTTATACGGAATTAGAAGAGACCCAAAAAAGCTAAAGCAATAAAGCAGGAGGTATTACAATCCCAGATTTGAAAATATACTACAAAGGTACAGTGATAAATACAACATGATACCAGCACCACGAAAAAAGACTTGTTGACCAATGCAATATAATTGAGCATGCAGAAACAATCCCAGGCACCTTAAACCATCTGAATTTGGACTAGCAAGCCAAAAGTAGAGACTAGAGAAAAGATAGTCTCTTTAACATATGGTGCTGGAAAAATTGGTTATCCATGTGTAGAAAATGAATCTGGACCACTATCTCTCACCTTATAATACAATTAAATCAAAATGGATAAAAGACCTAGATATTAAAACAAATACTGCTGTAAGATAAAGAAGGTAAAACTCTTGAAGACACAAGTATAAGAAATGACATTCTGAACAGAACCCTCCAAGAAATAATATCAAGAATCAACATATGTGATTATATCAAATTGAAAAGCTGCTCCACACCAAAGGAAACAACCAACAAAGAAACAACCCACAGAATAGGAAAACAAACTTGCCACCTATTTTTCAAACAGAGGACCAAGATCTAGAACATATAAAGAACTCAAAAAATTAGATTCCCCCAAAAAACTCAATGCATTAAAACATGGCCAATTAAAATGAATACATATTTCTCAAAAGTAGTAGTCAATAAGTACATACAGGGCTGGGGATTTAGCTCAGTGGTTTCACCGCCTGCTGTGCAGGCGCAAGGACCTGGGTTCGATCCCCAGTACCAAAAAATAAAAATAAAAAAGTACATATATACGTATGTTCAGGATTTTTGTTAATTAGAGGAATGCAAACCAAAAGAATACTGAAGTTCTAACTTATTCCAGAAAGAACAATTATTATCAAGAACTCGAGAACAAATGATAGAGAGGTTGTGGGGAATAAAGAACACTTTATATTGTTGATGGGAATGTAAATTAGTACAGCCACTATGCAAATCAGTATGGAGATTCCTCAAGAAACTACAAATAGATATTCCATTTGACGCAGCTATATGTCTCCTAGATCTCTTCCCCCAAAAGTGAAAAACATCATATTACTGTGATACATGCATACTCACGTTTATAGCAGCAAAATTCTTAATAGCTAAATTTTGGAAGTGGCCTATATGTACACCAATTGATGAGTGGATGGAAAAAAAAATGTTAAACACACACACACACACACACACACACACACACACACTGAGTACTAATCTGCCATAAAGAAAGATAAATTTGAGACATTTTTAAGCAAATGGATGCATCTTGAGACCATAATTCTAAATGAAAAAAAAATTAGGCATAGAATATTAAAGATTGAATGGCTTCATTTATATGACAAACAAAATATAAATAACTTAAAGAGAAAAAATAAAAGTAAGAAGAAACAGGGAGGTAGACTTTGTAGAAATGGGAATAGGACCCAGATCAAAGGGGTGCTATAATGGATTGATGAGTATAGTGGATTTATGAGTATAAATAGTATAGTCATCAGTGGATCACGGGTATATCATTTGAGTGCATATTTCCTTCCCAGGTTCTTCCTTTCTTTCTCTTCTTTGCCATCACGGGGTAGCATCTTTCTTCCATTATATCTTTCCACTATATCTTTTGTGCCTTAGAACCAGCAGACAGTGGACTGAACTATGAGCCAAAATAAACATCACTTCCTTTAATTGAGGGTGTTGGGAATTTAGTACCAGCAATGAGCAACTGGCTAATACAGACATTGAGGTATCATTTTTGATGTTATTTCTTGCAGTGCTGTGAATAAGATATACTTTTTATAACAAACTTTAAATCTGAAACACATGCACAATATTTACATAGGCTCTACAAAGGATAAAAATCAAGTTCAGATAAAATCTGAGTCTTGGAGCTGGGGATGTCACTCAGTGGTAGATCTCTTGTCTGTCATGTGCAAGGCCCTATGTTCAATCCCCAAGCACTACAAAACAACAAAACAAATAAAATGACCTCAGGTTTTAAGAAGGCTGAATCTGTCTTTGAGGAAAATATTTACTTTTTCTAGGATATAATACATAAGGTCCTCATTCAGAAATTTTTATCAGTAAAACTTTCAAATGTTTTTTTCTCTGAAAAAGCAAACAAAAACAAGTATTTACAAAATGCATGAATTACAAAAGAAATACAGAGATTTAGTGGAAAAAGAGAAGAAAGGTTAAAATACAAGTTGAATATGTCCGTTATCTGAAATGCTTGGAACAAGAAGCACTACAGATTTCAAAGGGTGTGCGTGTGTGTGTGTGTGTGTGTGTGTGTGTGTGTATGTAATCTGAAGTATTTGTAAAGTATATTGAAATATCTTGGTGATAAGACCCATGTGTAAACAGAAAATAAATTTACGTTTAAAATATACTCAATACACACAGCCTAAAAGTAATTTTATACAACATTTTTAGTGAGCCTGTATTTTGACTTTTATCTGTCATGAGATCAGGTGTGGAATTTTCCACTTGTGATATCAGTTCAGCACTCAAAAGCTTTCAGATCTTGGCACATTTAGAATTTCAAATTTTGAGAAATGATACATTCAAACTGTATTTGATTTTCATAATGTACTAGTAAGGAAACCATTAAGTTTTAGGTCATTTGCCTTCCCCGTGATCTGATCATTCAAATCTAGTTCCTTATTGCAAATTCTGTGGGAGTGAGACAAAAGTGTGGTGCCTTTAAATCAGGCAATGACATAGCAAAAGTGAAAGAGTGACTAAGAAAAATAAGACTCCCTTTTTAGTTTCAATTTATAGAAGGACCTTTTCCTGGGAAACATGACACTCCCTTTTTATCCTTTCTTTGACCTGTACTTAGAGGAAGAAAAGTTTAATTGGAAATATACAGACAGATGATATTTGGAAATAAATTACTTTCAGATTTACAACACACTCACTTCATTCATACAATCACATATTTATGAAATGTGAATTTCATACTTCCAGCTGTATAATGGACTGAATACTGTGACTGGCCTTTCTGTTAATACTAAAACGCTAGATCTTGCATGAAATGTTACTCTTACTGCACAGACAAGATTAAAGGAAAAAATGTCCATGGTATATACCCCATTCCCAAACAAACCTAAAGTTGAAAGTAAAGCCTTGAACAACACAGATTGTAATAAAAAGTTAAGCTTTAAATATCTATGTACCAGTTTTATCATGTGGAAGCTATATATGTCTGGTACTCCATTATGAAGTGAACATTCACTGAAAAGAAGTAAAATGGTTCCAAGTCTGTAGTGCCTTGTAGGTGAAGCAAACTCAAATAATTCTGAGTGGAAAAGCACTCTTAATTTGAGCCCCCATATTAAAAACATAAAAATTCCCAAAGATACACAATACAACAGGAAATAAGCCATTGAGATGAATCAGTAGAAATGACATGGCAGAATTAGATCATTATAAACTAAATATTACAGCTAACAGAGAATGTAAAATATCTATGTATAAAAAGTTTAAAGAAACAAAAGAAATAAAAAATTGAATAAGTCAAAGAAATTATCAACAATGATTGAGAAAAAATAATTTTTAAAAATGAAAGAAAAATATTAAAGCAAAAATGTGAATAGTTTTAACTGCAAATTAATCACATATTAAAAGAATAAACACTATGACACAGATTATAATAAAGTACCAGAATTCAGCCAGAAATTCAAGGAGATATAAAATATTAATCATGCTAAATTCTAAAACATTTTTATTTGGACTCCAAAAGGTGAGAAAAGAGGCTGGGGATTTAGCTTAGTGGTTCTGGTGCCTGCCGCAAGCGCAAGGTCCCGAGTTTGATCCCAAGTACCAAAAAACAAACAAACAAAAGGTGAGAAAAGAGTCAATGGAGAAAAAAAATACTTGTGAAGATACTGGCTGATAATTTTCCAAAATGGTAAATGACATAAATTCAAAGATAAAGGAAAGGCAATACATTTGGTTGAACCATATAGGACTGTAGGTCAAGATAGTTGAATATTGTCAACATTATATGGTTCAACCCATACTAAGTTAGATAAATACAAAGAAACCAACACTTAAGATTCAGTGTAGAAAAATGTGGGAAACTAGGTTAAGAAGTGAATGATTAAACTCCAGGGCAAAAGCATGTAACCTCCATGAAGAGTGAATGGTTAAACTGCGGGGCAAAAGCTTGAAGGCTCTGTGAGGAGTGAACGGTTAAACAGAAAGTTTAAATTAATGAGGCATGTTGTATTTGGCTGTTGTCCTTAACCTTTCCCTAAGAAAACTGCCTAGTCTTGAGACAGTTCCTGCCCAAACTGCTTATTTTTCCTTTTTTCTTTTACATTGATATTCCAAATAAAAGCCAGAGAGTTTCCGGTTTTGGTGCCTCTCCTGGGAAGGTTCTTAATGCTGAGTGCTCTCAGTGGAGATAGCCTCTTAGTGATTGAACTAAGTCTTGTCTTCAAGTAATCTTTCACTCTCTATGCCACCATGGTCATACACTTTGACAAGTAGCCCCCAGCATGTGGCATGCAGCTACAATTCAACATACAGGACCAACCTCAAAAAGGATGGAAAAGGAATAAGGACATGCCAAACTCTTCCTCTCAGTAAGGGGACAAAGGCAGCCACAGAATAGCCTGGCACAACGCAGTGAGGTCATAGGTTAGATCTTTTCAACACAGAGGTCTCTTAGCTATTCAATTGCTAAGTAAGCTGGGGAAGATCACTTGTTTTTCTTTCTGTTCTTTTACTTTCTTCTGCTTTGCCTACAATATGGGTCAAACTTTATCTAAAGAGGAAAAACAATAAGCAATATTTACAATGTCTCTTAAAAACATCTCAATGTAAAGTTTCTGAACTTCAAATTATTGAACTCTTCATTGTTACTCGACAACAATGCCCTTGGTTTTCTTTGGAGTAGTCTAGAGGTGGAAGATTAGGAAAATGTGGGACAAAAATTAAGAATCTTTAGGTCCCATAAAAGTTGTACACCTTCCTACCTGGCATCTTTGCAAGGTGGCTATTCAATCTATTCAAATAAAGGAGCTTCCATTTATAAAGCTGCCTTCTCCTCCATTGGCTCCTTCTACAGCCCCTTTTCCATCTCCCCTACCTCTAGTTAAACTTCTGCCCTCTTCAGGGTGTGAGCCCTCCATAAAAATATCCTTAAAAGAAGATAAGGAGAAAAATGAAAAATTACATACCTATCCTGTCTCTAGGGGAAATCAGGGACCCTAATATGAACATTTGCTTTACTCTGTATTCAAAGAGATTATAAAAAGCATTTCTGGAGATTTAGCTCAGTGGTTTCGTTGCCTGCTGCACAAACGCAAGGACCAGAGTTCAATCCCTGATACCAAAAAAAAAGCATTTCTTATAACGGCCTACAGAGTTTATTTACAAAAGAAATTGTAGAGTCAAAAGAACATAACTATGAGATGACACCATGGGAGTAGAGGGTCTTCATGAAAATTGTGCTTACCACTGCTCAATTTAATGTGTGGTTTCAAAAATACTGGGAGGCTGCCACTGCTTAGTTCCTTGAAAATCTAAATGCAGGAGTTCGTATTGGAATTGTTATGCTTGTGGGAGAAGATATCGATGCTGATCCAATCCTCACATTCAATCCCAGATAAATCCTCAGACTTTTCCTCAAGCCACTCGTGCCATCCTTAATTTTAAATTCATAAGCCACAAGTACATGTTGCTACCTTGCAGCCTCAAATTGTTATTATTGTGGCAAGCAGAGGGATTTTCAAAAACACTATAAAAATAATAAACAGGATAAAAAGACCAAACCAAAACAAAAATGTTCTAAATGCAAGAAAAAGAAATCACTGGGCCAATAAGTACCATTCCAAATTTGATAATAATGGGAATCCTATTTCAAGAAATGGGAAGGGAACAAAACTTCCCCCACACCTTGACAAAAATAGGGAGTCAATCATTAAATATTCACACTCCGGGGTGGGAGCCAACCCAGAGTCACAATAAGACCCCATTGTTACAAATCTTAGTTAATGATAAATTTATTTTTGGATTCTAACTTGAGTTGGTATTTTTGTTAAATTAATATGCTTAAAACATTTGTTATGCATTAAAAATTCTTAGATTACAATTACAGGGTTAATTTACTCATCTTTCTGCTTTCTGTTGGTACTAAGATAATTTTTCCATTCAAGGCTAATTGAAAGTCTATTGGCAGCCAATCAAATTTTAAAATGTAGCAATCAGAGATCAAAGAAAGAAAAAAAGAGAAGAAAAAGTGTACTTTAAAGTCTAAGTGGCAGCCATCAGATTTGTGGAGAAAGCTTTAAGTGTAAAGATATATTTTTGACATGAGAGGATTTTATATGATAAACTTAAGAAAAACAGAAAAATAATGACAAAACTCAGGTCAAGTATGTCGAAAAAAGGTTTGTGGTGGATGTGATGTATAGAAAGAAATATGTGTTTAGTTATTTTAAAGTTTACTCTTCTTCATCAGATTGAGCCCAAACTATTCCTTCTAAAATCTTCTTGTTGCTCAAAGAAAATTAGGGGGCTATAACTTCAACTCATCAGTCACTCCTTGGCAGATCTCAACTCTCCTCTCTAGTTTAACTGATGCCTTCAGAAAAAGGCTATAATTGTTGTTTCTGAAATTAATACTAAACATGAGCTCTTCTGCAGGACTAGCTGAAACACCTATACTTGTCAATGACCTCTTCCCCCAAAAAAGGTGCTTCCTTAGGCAGTTCCATCCTGATTTGTGACACTCATTTGCTGACTTCATGGTACATTATACATATTTATGTTTCCAAAATGTACAAGTTTTCAAATATACAAAAGATCCCATTATACTAGTGACTTCTAGGCTACAATTATTTATAATGATAAACTTTTAGGCTTAAATATCTGGTTTTATGTAATGGAGACTCTATAAGTAATTGAAACTACCCTTATTCATAATGGAAATGATGATACCCTCTTGATGTTCACACATTTACAAAAACTTGTTTAAAACATGTTAAATATAATTTACTCTCATGTTTTTCTGTAATGAGATTACCATCATAAATTAAAACTGTCCCTATCTATACTTCCAATTCCCTACAAACATTCCTCCAATTCTGGCATGTTAAACATGTCACCGGTATCCCTCACAACCCCATGAGACAGGCCATTCTAGAGCGAGTCAATGGGTTCTGCAAAACCCAATTATTTAAACAAAAAAGGGGGAATATGGTGGGAAGACTTTAAATTTAATAAGACTTTAAATTTTTAAAATTGTGATTCAGGTTTCATAGCAATATGGAAAAGCAACTAACCACTTAAGCTGAGCAGATGCTGCAAAGCACAAGAATTCTCTTCACTTCTGAAAATATTTCTTGCAATGATCGCATAAGTCACTTACAACTCCAAAATTACAGAAGTTAAAAAGGCTTCTTATCTTTCTGAGTTTGTTGACATATATACCTCAAGTAAGTAGCATGGTTTATTGGTCTCATGTTTTTATCCCATCTGTCTTTGACAGTTACATGAGAAATTTAAAACCACTTCTTTGGTCTATGACATTGCATATACAGATGAAATCTGTCACCTCTCTGTCCCTTAAGGGACTGTGGGAGAGACTGCAGCCACTCTGGCTATTTCAATGGTTGGCACCTATTATCCCACACACAGTACTTCCTGCCAAAAGAATCTTCTTTATATATAGTTACCAGTACCACCAATAGTAGTTATTGTATTCCTTTTCAGGTCCAATGGTATATACATAATTTTAAATATTTCTCAATTAAATATTATTCATATTATGGTACTCAGACAATGAGCCAAAGCTTGGCTCCCCATCAATCTCATACTAGAATAGAAGGGAAATTTGGCCCTTACACAAATTACCTCAGCCCTTGAAAATACCAGACCAAAACATCTTCTGGCTATTCTAATTGCAGCTATTATGTGGCAGCTACAGTGGTAAGTGCTACAATTACGTTAGCTCATTTCAGTCCAAATGCTCAAACTATAAATAGCTATTTCCAAAATGTTACCTCAGTATTACCGATTCAAACATATATTGATAAAGAAATTCTACAAAAACTTGATGCCCATGAGGCAGCAGTTGGCTGGCTTGGCAAGCACCAACAAGCCCTTTGGACATGCTGTTGGCTTGGTTGTGACACCAGTTACCATTCTATGTCCATCATACTTATCCCATTTACGCATTCAGAGTGTTAGGAGAAAGTCCAATGCGTGTTTCATAGTGCTTTTCACAGACGTCTTAACAGGGAGATTACTAATCTCAGTGTCAACTGTAGGCCTAACTTCATAAATTAAAAATAGAAGCTTATAATTTCACCTTAATGATATTGCCTACTGGCTCAACCCCAAAATTGTTTTCTAGTCTCAATCTTTGAATTTTGATTATTACTACTGAAAGTATCTTTTTTTTGTTGCTTAGATAGATTTTTGTATGCTATTCCATGCCCATGCTTTATGGTAAGGCCATGATGACATTCCTGCATTGGGCCCAACACACATTTATATTATATTCCTCTCTTCCTCCCCATCCCTGAAACTGTAAAACAAATAAAGGGGGAAATGTAGGGAACTTGATTGAGGAGTAAATGGTTGAACTGCAGGACAAAAGCACACAGGCTCTTTGAGTAGTGAATGGTTAAACAGGAAGTTTAGATTAGTGAGGCATGTTGTGCTTGGCCATTGTCCTTTCCCTTTCCCCAAGAAAACTGCCTAGCCTTGGACAGTTCCTTGCTCAAACTGCTTTTTCTTCCTTTCTTTTCTTACACTGATATTATTCTGAATAAAAGACACAGTTCTCAGCTTCAATGCTACTCCTAGGAGTGTCCCTAATGCTGGGTGCTCTCGGTTGAGATGGCAGATCTGACCATCTCAGTGATTGAACTAAGCCCTGTCTCGAATCATTCTTTTATTCTCTACATCACCATAGTTGCACACTAGAACAGAAAAATGCTCAACACCAAAAATAAACTATCTTAAAAAAACAGTCTGAGAAAACAGATATCACTTACACAGAAATGATAATTTAGGTTGACATCAAATTTCAACAGCAAAAATGAAACATAAATGATAATGGGATAAAATTTTAAAATTCTAAAAAGAACTGTCAACCCGGAATTATTTTGATTTTTTTTTTTTTTTTTTGGTACCACGGATTGAACTTGGGTCCTTGCACTTTTGAGGCAGGGGGAGGAAGCAATGAGCTAAATCCCTGGCCCTGGAATTATTTTGCTAGTAAAATTTCACTCAAGACAAAAAATTGGTTATTTTCAAACAAACACAACATAGAAAAATTTACTACTGATGTATATAAACAATAGGGTCTCTGAAAATTATATACTTCAGAAAAAAAAGCAACAGACTCCTATTAACTGGATTTATCCTGCTCACTTAAAGACAGACATTGTTAGATGAAATCAAACATATATAAGAGTATACTACACATAGATGTAGAAAAGTAGAAAATTAAAAGGATGGAGAAAGATATGACAAGCAAATTCTGAATAAGTAGAATACGTACTTAAATATCAGGTAAGTTCACATTAAGAAAAAATACGAGAGATGGAGACAGTCAGCAGATAATGTAAAACATTAAATACATCGGTAAGATTAAACAACTAAATTTTTATGACTGAAATAAAGTACATCAAAACAAATACAAAAATTTATAAAACTATAGGGAGAAATGACAAATCCAAATGAGACTTTAAAACACATTTCTCTCAACTAGATGAAAATATTCTCTAAGATATATGGAAAACTTATAAATATTTATATACTAAGTCATAAAGTAAACATTAATAATGTGCAAAGAATTACTAGCATAAACATATATTTTCTAGCCATAATGCAATTAAATGCTAAGGACAGATGAATGAACGAAGCTAGTTATTCTTATATTTCCTAAGAATTTACATGTCAATGAAGAACCTGCATGAAAATTAAAACACTTAGAACAAAAGTTAAATAATACATGAGCTACATGAAAGACACAGAATAACAGAATGCATTTTGTGATCTTAAATCTTAACTAGAAAATAAAAAAAAGATGAATACAGCTGATGCTTGAACAATATGGATTTGAATTGGGTGAGTCTCATGCAGATTTTTTTTGAGATTTGTAACAATTTGAAAAAGTCGGATGAAGCATTAAACCTAAAAATTAAGAAAAACTGAAGGAATTAAGAAAAAGTTAAATATGTCAGTACAAAATATACACATAGATAACACTATCACTACTATAAAATTTGTACAAATCGATATTACAAATTTAAAAATCCCATTTAAAAAGAGCGACAACTTGACAAAATTTTATGGACAAAAACCAAAGATGGTGCCAAAGGGGAGAGAAATGAAAACAAATTATTATAACTGCATAAAATTAGTTGTAATATATAGTGTACTGCTGTAATAATTTCATAGCCACCTCCTGCTGCTAATGTGAATTCAACAATTACAAGTATCTATATAATTATATACACTAAGTGATACAAATTATCTCCACTTTATCAGTTAACCTTATTTAATTCATTAATTGTATAGGTATATTTTAGATATACAATATGCTGACATTCATTACTGGGAATTTGTACCTTTACATGATATATCTTGGTTCTTATTTTTTTTCTCCATTCCCCTGCCCTCCCTTCAACCCCTCTACCCCTCCCTATTTACAAAGACTTTGTTTCCACCTTTTCCTTTTCTCATATTTAATACTTTCCCTTCTTTCCTTTACCCTATGCTTCCACTTCCCCTTCGCCTTTGGACCTTTTTACATTATCTATTACACATTTTGATCTTCATTTACACTTTCAGTTTCTCATACCAAAGAAACTATTAGGTATTTGCATGTCTCTCCTATTTATTTCACTTAAGTGTATGGCACTTGGGCTGGGGATTTAGTTCAGTGGTGCCTCCGCCTGCCTCACAAGCATAAGGTCCCGAGTTTGATCCCTGGTACAAAAAAAAAAAAAAGGAGAGTATGCCCACAATGTGTATCCAGCTAGTTATAAACATCTCTAGTTTCTTATCCTTTCTGTCTGAGTAGTACTCCATTTTATTTTATTTTATTGAGACAGGGTCTTACTATGTAGTTCAGGCTGGCCTTGAACTCACTATGTAGGCCATGCTGGCTTCAAACTCAGTGATTCTCCTGCCTCTGCCTCCTGAGTGCTGGGATTACAGGCATGCACCACCACACCCGACCATTTTACTTTTTAGAAAACCCAACCTTTTAAAAAATTCATTTTATTGGAACATTTTTGGTATACAATAGGCTGACATTCATTATTGGGAATATGTACCTTTACATGATATATCTTGGTTCTTATTTTTTTCTCCATTCCCCTGACCTCCCTTCAACCCTTCCACCCCTCACTACTTACAAAGACTTTGCTTCCATTTTTTTCCTTTTCTGATATTAATTCCATTCCCTTCTTTCCTGTCTCCAACCCCTCCCACTTCCCATTTCCTTTGGGACTTTTTCTATCTATTTCACATTATGCCTTTTGATCCTTATTTACACTTTCAGTTTATTATACCAGAAAAACTATTCTGTATTTATGTCTCTCCTATTTATTTCACACACGAGTATTGCCTCAGTGTACATCCATTTAACTATAAATGTCTCCAACTTCTCATTTTTTATGGTAGAGTAATATTCCATTCTTCATTTAAAAAAAAACCACTTTTTTTTATACAGTCTCCACTTGATAGGCAATTGGGCTATTTCCAAGTTTTAGCTATTACAAACTCTGCTACTATGAACATGGGTGCATGTATATCATTGTGATATGATTCTTTTAATTATTTTGGGAAGATACCCAGCAGGGGAATAGCTGAGTCAAATGGGACCTCCAATCCTAGTTCTTTGAGGGATTTCCATACTGATTTCCATAGTGATTGTACCAGGCTACACTACCACCAACAGGGGAGAAGGATTCCTTTTTCCCCACAGGCACGACAGCATTTATTACTGGCTGATTTCATGACAGCAGCCATTCTTTATGGGGTGAGGTGGAATCTCAGCACTGTTTTCATTTGCATCTATCAAACGAACAGTGATGTCAAACGCTTTTTATCTTTATTTGTTGTTTCAATTTCTCTTTCTGAGAAATTTCTGTTCATTTCAGAGGCCCATTTTTGGATTGTGTCTTTAAATTTGGGAGGTCTGATTTTTTTTAAGTTCTTTATAGATTCTAGATAGTAGATCTTTGTCTGAGGAACAGCTGGTAAAAATTTTCTTCTACATTGTGGGCTGTCTCTTCATGCTGCTGGTGGTTTTTCGTGGTGTGCAAGAGCTTTTGAATAAGAAGAGATCTCACCTGTTGATTGTGCTAGTTCACGGGCAACTGCAGATTTGTCCATAAAATCTTTCCTAAACACCAATGTCTTCAAGAGTTCTACCTAACCTCTCTTCCACCTGGTTTAGTGTTTCTGTTTTAATATTTAGATCTTTAATCCATTTCTATTTTAGTGTAGTACATGGTAAGAGATATAGGTCTAATCTTAATCTTCAGCAAGTTGAAACATAATGTTTCCAGCACCATTTATTAAAGAGCCTATCTTCCTTCCAGTGAGGGTGTTTGGCTCCTTCGTCAAAGATAAGGTGGATGGGTATGTCTGGAGTTATTTATGCATCTTCTAATTGGTTCCACTAATACTTGGGTATGTTTCTTTGTCAGTACCATGCTGTTTTTAATCACAGTAGCTTTGTAGTATAGTTTCAAGTTGGTGATTTTGATATCCCCTATCTTGTCTTTTTTGCCTACAATTGGTTTTGCTATTCTAGGTGTCTTCTGGTTCCAAATGAATTTTTGGATTGTTTTCCCAAGGCCTGTGAAGTATACTTTTGGAATTTCAATTGGGGTTGCATTGAATTTATATAGCCCTTTTGGAAGTATGGCCATTTTCACTATATTGGTTTTTTCTACCCAGGAGCAAGGGATGTCCTTCCATTTTCTGACACCCTCTTCCATCTCTTTTTTTAGAGTGATACAGTTTTGAAAGTAGAAGTCTTTGATTTCTTTCCCTAGGTTGATTCCTAGGTATTTCATTTTTTGGATACTATTGTGAAGGAAGTTGTTTCTCCAGTTCCTCTTTCAGTGAGTCTGTTGATCATGTATAGGAAAGCTGCTGATTTTTGTACTGACCTTGTATCCAGCTACTCCACTGAATTTGGTTATTAAGTCTAGAAGACTTTTGGTGGAGTTCATGGGATCTTCTATATAGAGTATCATGTTGTCTACAAATAATGATAATTTGACTTCTTCATTTCCTATCTTTATTCCTTTCATTTCTTTCTCTTGTTTAATTGCTGTGGCTAATGTTTCCAAAACTATATTGAACAGGAGTGGTGATAGTGGACATCCTTGTCTTGTTCCTGATTTTAGAGTGAAGGATTTCAGTTTTTGACCATTTAGTATGATACTGGATGTTGGTTTTTCATAGATGGTTTCTATCAGTTTGAAGTAGAGACCATCTATTCCAATTTTCTGTAGGGTTTTTATCATAAATGCATGTTGGATTTTGTCAAACGCTTTTTCTGCATCTATTGAGATGATCATATGGTTTTTGTCCTTGGCTCTGTTGATATAGTGTATAACATTTATTGATTTGCATATGTTCAACCACCCATGCATCCCAGGGATGAATCCCACCTGGTCAGGGTGTATGATCTTCTTGATGATCTTCTGCATTCTATTTGCCAGTATCTTATTAAGGATTTTTGCATCTATGTTCATCAACGAGATTGGCCTATAGTTCTCTTTTTTGGTTGGGTCTTTCTGTGCTTTGGGGATCAAGGTGATGCTTGCTTCCAGGAATGAATTTGGGAGTATTACCTCCCTGTCAATTTCATTGAAGAGTATAAACAGTAGTCTCAGTACTTCCTCTCTAAATGTCTTGTAGAATTCAGCAGTGAAACCATCAGGACCCAGGCTTTTCATAGTTGGTAAGTTTTTAATTATGTTTTCAATTTCATTGTTTGATATTGGGTTGTTTAAAATTTTTAGGTCTTCATTCAACTTTGGTAATTCATATGTACCTAGGAATCTGTCCATTTCTTCTGTTTTCCATCTTACTGGCGTATAGGTTCTCAAAGTAGGTACTGATGATTCTCTGGGTTTCTGCTGTGTCTGTTGTAATTTCACCCTTTTCATTCCTTATTGCATGGATTTGGGCCTTTTCTTTCCTTTTTTTGATAAGGTTGACTAAGGGTTTGTTAATTTTGTTTATTGTTTCAAAGAAACAACTCTTTGCTTCACTGATTTTTTTGTATCGTTCTCTTAGTCTCCATTGCATTGCTTTCTGCTCTGATATATATAATATCCTTCCTTGTATGAGCTTTGGGTTTGTTCTACTCTTCCTTTTCTAGAAGCTTGAGGTTCAGTACCAGGTTGTTTATTTAAGCTTGCTGTTTTCCCAGTATGAGTATTCACTGCTATGAACTTCCCTCAAAACACTGCTTTCATTGTGTCACACTGATTCCAATATGTTGTTTAGGCATTGTCATTTAATTGTAGAAACTGTCTGACTTCTTCTTTAATTTCCTCTGTGACTCATTGGTTGGTTAGAAGCGTGTTGTTTAATTTCCATGTGTTTATGAAATTCTTGTGGTTACTTTTGCTGTTAATCTCCAATTTTATCACACTATGGTCTGATAATATACAGAGGATAACTTCCATTTCTTTGCACTTACTTAAATATGTTTTATGAGCAAGTATGTGGTGTACTTTGGAGAACGACCTGTGTGCAGCCAAAAAGAAGGTGTATTCTGTTTTTGTGAAGTGGAACACTGTAAACTTCTGCTAAGTCCATTTGTTCAAAAGTTTAATTGAGTTGTAGTAATTTTTTGTCTAGCTGATCTATCTATTTGAGATAGTGGAGCACTGAGGTCCCCCACTAGTATTGTATTGGTCCTTATTTTTTTATGTCCGTTAATATTTGTTTTATATAGTTGGGTTCACTAGTATTTGGTGCATATATATTTATGATTGTCATTTCTTCCTCTTGGATTTTCCATTTACAAGGATGTAGTGGCCTTCTTTGTCTCTCTTAATTGGTGTTGGTTTGAAATTCCATTTGTTTCCTATGTTGGGATTCCATCATGTTCCTCAGCTCCTTGATTTTTTTTTCTGTGTCTGTTCTAGAGTTTTTAATCATGTGTTTAACTATGAACACAATCTCTGTTGTTATCTGAGAAATTATTTCTGATTTCATTTTTCGTAGGTCCTCTTTTGCTGCCAGTTCAGGGAGTCAAGGTGGTTGAGTGTCTGACTGTTTATATCTCACTGCCCCTTGGGGTTGCCTTAGGTGATCTGGAAGTCTGGTTTTGAGTCTTGTTTACATGTCTTCTCATTTCAACAGATGCAGCCTAATGCCCCTTTGTTGAGGTGACTCTTTGCTGGCCCAGTGAGCTTCAATTCTCATCAAGTGTCAGAGAGGCCTTCTCTCTGATGTTCATCACTGCACCAATTCCTGGGTTCAGAATGGTGGCCTTCTGGATCCCTGGGTTGTGCTGTTGTCTGGGCAGAGTTCTGGCTGGGGACTATGCACACTTAGGATGGTATCTGGGCATGCCTCTGGCTGGGGCCTGCCCACCTACATAGCTGTTGTCAGGGAGGGCCTTTGGCTGGGGACTGTGTACCCGAGTTGCTGTTGTCTGAGTGGGCTTCTGGCTGGGCTGGCACGCACTTACTGATGGTATCTTGGTGGGCCTCTAGCTGTTGCCTGCATGCTTGCGCAGCTATTTTCCAGCCGGGCCTTTGGCTGGGGCCTATGTTCCCAAGATGCTGGTGTCTGGGCAGGGCCCTGGCTGAGACCTGGGCACCTGGGCCTCTATTGTCCACTTCAGCAGTTCATCTTTCTAGTAAATTGTATATTGTAGCAATATTACATTTCTTAAATATTTTTCCCTGTATGTAACACAACTTATAAAATATGTGCTACTTGGTTGTTCACATTAATAAGATTTCAGGCCTTCCACAGGGTACTAGGAAAGTTTAGGAGGAATCCAAAGTTACACACAGAATTTTGAAACTTCATGGGGCCAGGGGGATGTAACAACTGTAACCTCAGTGATGTTCTATGGTCAACTACACTAAACTCTGAGTTTCACCCAAAGAATAGGAAAGGACAGGGAAGGGAGAGATAAGCTGAATAAATCTAAAAGTAAAACCAAAGGAGATAATAAAGAGCAGAAATTAATAAACCCTGATACAAAGCTATAAAATAGAGAAAAACTATTTTAAAAACCCAAATTTGATTCCTGTAAAACATAATAGAATTTATAATTTATTCAAGGCTACATGGCTAACAAATGAAAAAGCCTTCAATCCTGGTAGCTTGTCTCCATAGTCCAGTTTTTGTAACTACTATGCATCTCTTACCTTACCAAAAAAGGTCGAGGATAAAAGCAAAGCTTGCTATATTTGACTAGATCAATTTTAATGATCTCCATGTACCATAAATACATAAGACAAAATATATTCAATACATAAAAATAAAAGATTAGTATTTAGAATATATTTTAATACTGCTACAAATCAATAAGGAAAGACAACAACCAAATAAAAAAATGGTCCAGTGATGGCAAAGCTTTTAGAACTTTCTATGACACCTATAGCTCACTGAAACACACATACCATAGATTTGCTAACCACTGTTCTAAACCATGAATGGTCAATAAATATATAAGAGGCTCAAAATCATCGGTAGTGAGGGCAATACAAGAAATAAAATACAATGCAATGATATTTTATGTAAGTTAGACTGACAAACGTAAAATGGCATCAAATATCTAGAGCTATGGAAATTCTTATACACTGTTAGTAGGCTGTAACAGGTACAAATGTCTGGAGAAACATTTGGGCACTATGGTATTAAATGTTAAACAATCATATATTCCATGATTAAAGAATTCCATTCCTAGATATATATATATATCCTAGAGAAACTCTTAAATATATATATATATATATATATATATATATATATATATGCTGAAACATCAGCAAAGATGCTAATAGTAAAAATCTAGAAACATCCTATGTTCACTGATAGAAAAATGGGAAACGACTGTGATATATTCTCAATGAAACACTGTATCAATAAATACAATTATACATAAGAATGATGCTTCAAAACATAATGTAGATGGAAAAATGAAATTCAGGATGTTTTATAAAGCTCACAAGCAGTTCAAACTGAATAAATCACTTAGATAAATAGGTAAGAAATTAACAGATTATAAAAAGTAGAATAAAGTATATGATTGCAAATAATACATCCTGAATAAATCTTTATTTTTGTTGTTGTTGTAACTTTCATGTCATTCAAGTATCTTTTTAAGAAAAGATCAGAAAACTAATGTGAAACTTACCTGCAAAAACACTGGGGGAGTTCTCCTTGACCATACAAAGGAAACAAAAAAGGAGTGTTTCCATATCGTCCAAGACAGTGAAGAAAGTTTTTGGTAGCTTTGAGACCATCTATCGTACTGCTGGTTGTTTCTGATGTCATTGCAATTGAATGCAGCACAAAATACTGGAGGTTGGGTGTTAGTTTTTGAGTTTTTAAAAATTCAGAAAATGTTATTTTCTCATAGGCTACGAAAAGAAAGATGAAAATATAGGAATTAAATCAGAACTAAACTTTCAAACCATCCCACACAAATTTAATCAAGTCTGTTTAAAAGACTGCATAAAACACATAGGTGGTATAATTGTTATTACATTTTGAACAGTGACTGATGATCTCAACAGGAAAAACATGTAATAAATTCACTAATCTAATTAGACTGATATAATTTTAAGCTTTAAATGATGAATCATTGCTTAGTGTTTTACAAATTTAAAAAAATAGAAAGTCATTAAATAATTCAGTGGGCTGGCAATAATTTCAACAATCTCTTTAATAAACTTCAAAATAATGCCAATAATTGCATTTGAAAATATTAAATATGACAAATTGGAATTCTATTGGTGAAAATGATAGAACATTTTACTTTCATTAAATGTATACTCCTTACTAAAACTTACAATAATAAATGGACTAAAAATCAATTAAACTAATTTTTCTGTGGCTACTGGAATTAGTCACACTACCATATAATCACACATAAAAACATAAGGGACCCCTACAAACTATTCTTTAAAATCAAGAACAAAAGTGATGTGATTATACAATTACTGGTAGGAAATAATTTCATGACAAAAAACTTTATGATGCATTTTGAAACAGTAATGTGACTCACTAAATCACAGCAAGTACATAAAAGCTCAAATAATTGGAGAATACAATTTATTGAACAACAATACCTTTATATTCATCAGGATGTTTCTCATATTCCATACAAAATGTAAGAAATTTCATTAGCATTCGTTTTTCTATCACAGTGAGTTGTTTGTTATTAAAGACATCTGCTCTGGAACAAGGAACCTAAAAAATATGACTTTTCAGTTTAAAAACTGCTTCCTAGGGACACAGGTATTTCAAATTACATTTTACTCTTTATGTTTAATAGGATTATTACTTCCTTTTTAGTCTAGCTGCTGCATGTTAAATTCCATCAGTTCTAATATCATCTCTGTTAACATCAGGGTTTATTGAGCATTCTTAATTCTCCTAAGTTGTTCTTTTTACCATTAAAAGGCCAATGGCATATCGCCATTAACTGAGAACGAATGACAGTTCAAATCTAGTAGTGAGATCAAATACAGTAGTACTTCGGTTTACAAATTTAATTCATTCCACTAGTCTAAGGATAGCTGTGTTGGTATCCACGCAGGGAAGATGGCCAACGTTGTGTGAATCACCTAATGTGGAGTTCTTGAACAGAAGCAAAATTCTCCCCAACACTTCTGTTTGCAAATTGAATTGCTTGTGAACAGAAATATTCATGAACCGAGGTACTATTGTAATTCATAAAAATAGTCATTAGAAATTTAAATTTAGCAAATCTTACCATTTACATTTGTAAACCACTATGCAAGATTGGAATTAATTGCCTTACTAAAAAATGACAATTTTATTTGTTTATCCTTTCCAAATGAACCATAAAAACTTAAACTAATAGCCATTTATGATATGTGATCAGCACAGTACCTGTTCCACTCTTCCTTCTCGAAATGCAAGAATCCTGGTAATATTTTTAAACTCTGCATATCGACTAACATTAGATTTGATTAGAAGATCAATTAGCAAACCCCGAGAATATAGTAACTGTAAAAAGAAAACATTTTAGAGGATAAAAGGCAAAATAATGGAAAAAATGATGAACACTATTAAATATCCATACTTGTTAGATTTAAAATTAATGACGAAAAGCACTGTACCTATAAATATTATACATAACACAATTTATTATGGGTTCACAATTCACTATCTTAAATTCAAAATCCCAAAACCACTACAATATACAAATCTTTTTTCATAACTACTTTGGCCAGAAAACCTGATCCAAACTGATTTAAGGGCCTTCTATCCTTGTTCCAATAAATATGAATATTCATTTCACTGAAGTAATGTTAATGTGTTTAGAGTTTCTTCTGAGATCTGTTAAGTTACAGACTAGCTCCTCATATCAGCACATGCAGTGTATTACTATCTAAAAAAATTTTTTTTAAAAAAAGCTCAATGATAGAACATACCAGGAGCTAAGAGTTTTGAATGAGGGACTACAGATCAATATAAAGCCAGGTGGCTAAAAGAAGTCAACCAGTAGACCAACCCACTACACCAAAAAAAGAAGACATGTGGTGCTTTTCCACTGAGTCAAATTATAAGATTCTTTAGTAATCCTAGATGTCTAGGTTTATGTGAGGTCAGTCTTTCTTTCTTCCTCCCTTTCTTTTTTTTTTTGTACCGAGAATCAAACTAAGGACCTTGTGCTTGCCAGGCAGGTGCGGTGCCAGTGAGCTAAATCCCCAGCCCGAGGTATGTCTTTAAGAAATAAGGATTATTAATGTCAGCATGTATATGGAAATTTGATTAATCTCTCAATATTTCCCATAACTATCAGAAAGACAAAAACAATAATTTAAACAGAATTATCTAGCTTGTTTTAAATTTAACCATATTATTAAATGCAATAGACTTGTCTATTTTCTATAATCAACATACCTTTACATAATGTGCATAACTCAATAAATGTTAATATAAATGTTACAGAAAATAAATGTTCTATAGAAAAAGAAAGGGAATCTCAAAAATCAAATAAAAAAAAAATAGTCTGTGGATCGAAGAAGACAGTAAAGATTTTTAATCAGTGTCAGTTAAGTGATACTCTACAAGATCTTATTTCAGTTCAGCATTGTGCAGAACAAAATTGCCAATTTTTTAAAACCAATCTGATCACCCTAAATATGACATATTACTTCATTATCTTACACACTACACAACTGATACAGCTTATTTTTATACTACATTGCCAAGTCTTAATTATAAAATAAACAGGTACTTAAGAAATTCATATTTGTGCAAAAACAAACATTTGAGATATAAGTATCCCCCAATAGCCATAATTTCAAAACTATTGAAGTTCAGAACTAACAAATGTATATTTAAACATAAGAGTCTTTTTCACCACCCTCTTTTTGATCTACCATAGCAATTTCACAGTGATGACAGGCTAAGGAACACTTCAGTTTGATTAAAAAATGGGAATTATCTATAATCACTAACAATTTTTGCTTTACTTTGCATGGTGTCTCCATAAATATTTATAGGATATAGACTGACTTTAAAATAAGTTATTATAAGAATTTAATCTTTTAATTTTTTTTAGTCTGAACAGTATAATATATAGATTTTAGTTAAACAGTAATACCAGCATTCTGAGAGGCTGAGGCAAGAGAACCGAAGGCCCAAGCCCAGCCTTGGCAACTTAGGGAAACCCTGTTTCAAAAGAAAATTTAAAAAAATAATAAATAAAATACAGTAAAAATAGCTGGGGATATAGTTCAGTACAAAAGCCCTGGATTCAATCCTCAGTACCACACACACAAAAAAAGGCTATATACATAGATGTGTTTTGTATACCATAAAGCCCTACTATACTTATTAATTATACCATGATGACTTTAAGATGCAATACATGTTGAAACATCAAATAGTAAGGAGATATCAGGTGACTTTAGGAAAGAGATAGGACTTAAAATAGATACATGGCAATCATCCTGAACTTTTATGCAAAAACTTCAATTATTAGAATAGAGAAAAGGCATATATTTCAACTGTCCTCAAACTCCTGGGCTTGAACCCAGGATCTAGGATTTATAGGGGAGGATACTATTTTCAATCAGTTAGAAGTTAATGTTGTTCTACATTAAATTGGTTAAAATTGGTACTTACTTTTGATACTAAATCAATATTAAATCTCCTGCCTTCTTTAATAATCTGAGAGTAAGCAATCCTATTTTTCTTTGGTTGCTCTGTAGTGTCCTCTGCTGTAGACACATTTTCACTTGTTTCCTCTTCTGAAGTTTTATCATCACTATAGCTTCCTTTCTCCCCTGTCTCTTCAGCATCATTTACTTCTAGGGCAATCTCTGTTTCACTGCTTGTTTGTTCTGCAGGCACCTCACAGCTCAGAGTGCTTAATGATTCATCTTCTGTAGGCAGGCAGTTAGGATCTGCAGCTTCTGAGAAATTTGCAGATGTCACAGAAGCATGGTTTTTCTGCAGTGCACCAGTTTCTTCAATATCTTCCTGAAAATTCTGACTAATAAATTATTATAATAATCAATATTATGGTTTTGACAATTCCACACTGTTAAACTTGTTATACTGCTTTAATTTTTCATGCCAATTTTATAACTTTCTTTTATCTTGTAAAGTTTAGTGCATAGTTTGCCATATATGACTCAGACATTAAACATGGATCTCTTAAGGTTTCAATACAATAGGAAACATATTTCAAAAATAAATATTTCAGAGTTAAGGAGATCGTGACACACGTGCATTTTTGAGGATTTAAGGAAGACATGGGAACTGCTTTTTAGAAGCAAATCAACATAGCACAGTCTTCAGAATTAACAGATCTGTGTTCAAACATTGACCCTATGACTAGTTAGCGGTGTAAACTTAAAGACTATTTATTCTCTCTGAGATCTAAGTTATGCATCTATATCATGATAATGCCACCTAATACCAGATTTTGAAAATTAAACAAAGTATTTTGTTCAAAGAACCTGGCACAATGAATGGGAACTATAAAGGCTCAACAATGGTAGTAACCAATGATGATTATTATTGAGGAATATTTGACTTGGTAATGTGAAATACGTTTAAGTAAGTGGGAAAAACATGAAAATATCAAGTTAGTTTATCACATCATATCTAACAGGAACTTTCTATATTTGTTCCTTCTATATATTGCTTTAGAATTAAGGTCTATTAATCTACTGAATCCCCATTTCCAAAGTTACTACTAGAGTAAACATTCTTAGTCCATCATTATACTGATTGATACACCAGCTTCCCATTCAATCTGCCTGCACCAAGAACTTCTCCCCCACAGAGCCACTATTTTCATTTAGTTGCCTTATTGCTCAATACCAGTTCCAGTGTCTTGTACTTGATAGGTTCTCGTAAGTAAACATCTGCTAATTGATTGTTCAAGAACTAACAGTAGCATTTCTTTCAATCAAATCTAAATCCCACTTCTGGAAAATCTTCCTTTTTCTATCACTAACCAAATTCCCAAGTTTCCTAAACCTCTGCTCTCATCTCTACCAACTTTTCAACATAGTATCACTAACACTAAATTTATCAACACCAATCTCCACAATTTATAACAAATCATGTTTTTACTGTTTTTTTCTTTCCACTTCCCATAATACTACCATTACCCCATTCCCAAACATGACCACATATGTTAGCAATGTATTCGAAGAAAAAGTTTAAATTTCACATTCAAGAATTAAGGGGAAAGGAAAGAAGGGAAAGGAAAAATTATGAGAAAAGAAAAAAAAATGGAAACAAAGTCTATGTAAACAGGGAAAGGTGGAGGGGGTGAAGGGCACACAGGTAATGGAGAAAAAATAAGAACCAACATACATCATGTACAGGTACAAGCACCAAATGATAAATGTAAATGTATTGTATACCTAAAATGTACCAATAAAAGAATTTAAGAAAAAAAAAAGAATTATTCCGTAACCCAGCCACATTCATCACTCTATTACTCCATGCACCCATAATACACACAATTTACCTTGCATTTATTTATCAACAATCTTTTGCTGTACAGTATAGGTTAAGCATCCCCAATCTGAAAATCCCAACTTAATTTCCAAAATCCCCAAACTTTTTGAGTATCAGGTCGATACTCAAAAGTTTTGTATTTTAAAACATTTTTAGACTTCAGCTGTGCAGGTTAGGATGCTCAACTGGTAAAGTCTATGGCAATACTCCAAACCCTGAAAAAATGCTTGATGGATATATGCTTTGTACATGCAAAGGATGTTTGAAAATATTAAAATGATTTGTAGAAAACACAAAAAATAATTAGGCCATGATAAAACAATGGAGTATAAATTCAAAAGTTTGGGTGTAGTGAAAAAAATGAAGTGTCTTATTAAAATTAATAAATACAGAAAAAAATGTGACAAAGAAAAAAATTCAAATGTTAAGAAATAAAATGCCATATATTTTGATACAATCAAATATACTTCATGAAATATAATATAAAAAGAACTGCTATCATTAACATTACAGCAGTATTTTTCAGATCCAGGAAAACACCCAAGTTCTAGTCCTGTATGAATTACTTAGGAGATTAGGCAAGTCACTTAATCCTTCAGATCCCCAAACCATTAAAATGAATTCATCTGCCTTACCTCTCATGAGAGAGCCAGAAGACAATAAAGCTAACTTATGTGAAAAGTATTTTATAAACTCTAAAAGCTTAATCAAATATAAAATATTAAATCAAATTTAAACTATTATACAACTTTCCACAGTTCAACGAGTGATTTAAAAACATGTGTACCTAGTTTTTCTGCATTCCCATGATGGCCACATAAACACACAACAGCGCCACTGCCATTAACAATGCTAAAATATTAAATGTAATTTGCATAATTTCTACAGAATTGTTCATACTCTGTATTCACTTTCATTATTTTGAAAACCAATAAAATTTAAAAGTAGGTGACAACCTAAAGATTAAACTAAGAAATGACAGAATTATTAATTACACTTTACAGATAACACACGATACCATAGAAATTTAGCAAAGCAACTGATCTACTACTCAGTGGCTCTCTGTTACATTCAGTGAAAGAGTTTTACAGAACAAATACAATGCATTAACCACTGGTGGAAATCTAGAAAATATAAATCAAAATATTTAATTAAATGTGTAAATATAAAGAAAGAAATTCTTTTCTTTTCTTTTTTTTTTTGTGCATAGTCTCGCTTTGTAGTTCAGGCTGACCTTCAATTCACTATGTAGCCCAGGCTAGCCTTGAACTCGTGGTGATCCTCCTGCCTCATCCTCACAAGTGCTAGGATTAGAGACATGTGCCACTACATCGGCGGGAAAGAAATTTTTAAAGAATATGTTCTACATTCACAAAAAAATTAAGTTTTGCTGTTTTCAACATAATAATTTGATAAAATGCCTAGCACTATGAAAAACATAAGCAATAAAAACATAATATTGTGATCATTTTCCATTATAAACAACAATTGTATTTTTGGAGTTCTGCCAAGGTTGAAGTTAATATCTACTAAAGACATTAGCAACTTCTAAAACATTTCATAATTCCTCAGTAAGCAGAATTCTCCTCATCAAAATGGCTACCTTATCCTTAATTTAAAACTTTATATCGTTGTTAAAAAGAAAACAAGTGCTCAAACTTTAGAGAAAGCTTCAGAATAAACATTAGTTCAATTTTATTAGGCTAAATATATTTAAAATCCATAAAAACACATTTGTAATTATAATTAGTGGAGTATAGGCCCTCCAAAGAACTTTTTGTTTCTAAAATATTATAATGATTTTAACATGAAGGAAAAAATGTGCATTAGCACTTATAAAATTTTTACTAACAAAATAATTTCACAAATTAAATGTAATGTCATTTATACTGCTAATTTGAATTCCAAAGGCCATTTATAATACTATTTATAATACTGATTGTCTTTTCTAGATAATTTTCCCTAAATGCAACTGCTGAAAACTATTTTGAGTAAGTACATATTTTGCTAATTGTCAAATCTGTTTATAACTGAATATTTAGTGATATAAATTCAGATACAGTGGACCCTCAAGTTACAACCAGCCTGACATACGAACAATTTGGGTTAATTAGGTTATGGAAGATTCATTTGCCTCTTATCTATAATGTATACCCAGGCAAAGATTCAGATCTCAGCTGTACTGACTTACAATCAAACTGAGTTGCAACCAGCCCTCAGGAACAGATCAAGTTTGTAAGTCAAGGGTCCACTGTATTATCGTCTGCCTATCTATGGTACTAGCAAAGGAAAGATTCCACATTATAGTCTTATTGCCTAGTAACAGTCACTCTTTTAGATGAGTCAAATGACACAATACCAATCCACTGGGAAATTTATTTAACACAGTTATTCACTGTTTTTTAGACATTTGTACCTTTTCCCCAATACAAATTGATACAGAATTTGTATGTTTTACCTTGATGTAAGCATTTTGTTCTAAGGCCATTATTCATTTCTGATTTTTACAGTAGATATTATGCTGCTACCCAGCTGTTTATTCCTACAAAAAATGTTTAACAGCTATTTATAAGATAAAAATCAGACTATCAGAAAATTGTTGTTTTAGAAAACTATAATATAAAGAAGCACTAATCAATCTTGGGATGCTGCATTATAATATATTGGAAGAGCTATTTCCCTATTCGTTATTAACTTAAGAAGATTAACATATATCATAAAATATAGTTAAAATAGCAATCTCTTGCCACATTTCTCCAAGACCAAAACTTCATAAGATGGTGTACAGCAAGTACTGTTTGCTATTCTACTCAACAACCTCCTCTTCCTTGCTTCAAGTGACACAATTGTTTTCTAGTACCAGGAAGAAAGTGTCCAGTCCTAAGAGATGGGTCATGATTGATCAAAACTAATTATGGTAATTTTACTTTCTTTTGATGGTAATTTAGGAGTGATCAAGTAATCCAGTTTTAGCCAATGTATCCTAGCCAAATGTATCTTAGCCAAAAGCATCCTACAAGGTCTTGATAAAAGTTTTATATAATTAAAAAGCACACCCATTTTTAGAAAAACAATTCACACTTCCTTTCATTTTTAGAGATTTGTGTGAGAACCCATTTAGAATCATGGCAACCATCTTATAATCCTGGATAGAAAGCATAAAGTAGTTTAGAGCAGGTGTCAAAGGGCTCTGATGTTCCTTAGACTACACAATTAACAATTCCTCTAACTATTCACTTCCATACTTATCCACCTACTTTTTTCAACCACTTTTAGTAGGCACTGTGTCACAGCCTAAAACAAAAAATACTTTAAAAAATGGTGAATAACTCTCAATTTTAAAAATTAGAGGTTACTTTATTTTTGTTCATTTCTTCTTACTGTAATCATTCCACTGATAAAATTATACAACTTTTTAGACTTTAAAATAAATAATTATAATTTTAGATTCCTTTTATAATAAAATCTTTATTATTTGGACCTCTATCAATACACTAACAGTTCATTGGAATCTAAGAAGCCAGTTTTTATCCTGTTTTCACATTATACCAGGAAAGGAGAAAAAAACTATTCAATACCAAGGAAACATAAGGAAGAAAAAAATACAAGTCACTGTCAATATTTTAAAAAGATAAAATCTGCTCTTACTAAAGAAGTATGACATTATGCAATTAACAACTAACAATCTTTTAAATAAGAATTATTTTAATTTGTGAGTTAAGTATGAATTAATCCTCTGTGCCTTTTCATAGTCCATCCAAAATTTAAGACTAGATATAATAGCTACTTCTATTCCCTCATATAAACTACAAAAGTATTTCCTGGCATATGAACTATAGTCACAACAACTGAAGGACACTAAATTCATCCCATATCATCCTAAAACTGGGAGTCAGGCACTTTAACTTCTGATTACAGACAAGACTGCTTTATATACTACACAGCAGTAATGGCTAGCCTTTTGGAGCTTTCAATGATACAAACAGTGCAATGTGGTATGGGTGCTATAGGTTCACCACCACTGCTATCTAGAATTCTAGCAAATTAAAGAAGTAAATGTACTTCCTTAGGTATTAGTCTGCAGAATAGATTTTATTTATTTGGTAGGATGGTTCCCTTGTAAGGATACATGTATTTTTCTGCTAACATTAATATAACATGATATAGTAGGCTAGGAATAAAAGTATATGCCTACAGTCCCACCTGATTGGGAGACTGAGGTAGACTGAACACTTGAGCTCAAGAATTTAGACAAACCCGGGGAACATAGCCAAGACTCGTCTTTAAAAAAATAACCAATAACCTGATATGGTGGAAATAGAACAGGTTTCAACTTAAATAAATGTATGTTCAAATTCTGTCTAAAACATCACTGGCTCTCCCTGAGCTTGAGTTTATTCTTCAAAGAGATATACCTACAACAGATACACATGGCTACTGCATGGAATAAATGAAACTAAATGCATTAAAATATGCAAAAACATAGGATACAGCAAATGCCATGAAGATAAAACTAAGTGCTAGTGTATTGTCATTTCCCTTCCATAAATGAATCATGCAATAAAAGATCATTTTAATGGAAAACAATCTTTGTATAATAAAAATATTTGTACCTTCACACTACCAATTAGCACTCTTATTTTAAGCAACACTCACTGTAAGAAAGCTTTGATAAAACAATCTGGATAGGTCTCTAGATTTTTAAGACTTGAACAGAGAAAAAGACTTCAATGAAATCCAATATTGTTTTATGATGAAAATAAGTACAGAAAGATCTTATCAAAATGATAAATGCCATAAGACAAGTCCACAGCCAGTATCATCCTGTAGGGGAAAAACAGAAGGCATTTCTTCTAAAATCAGGAACAAGACAAGGTTATGACTCTCAACACTCCTGTTCAATATAATATGCAAAACTTTAGGCAGATTACAGAAAAGAGAAAGTAATAAAAGGACAAAGAAAAGGAAAGAAAAGACAAACTGAAGAATTCTGGGAAGATGGCAAAGCAGTAAGCAGCAATAAATCAGCCTCTTGAACATTGGAATACAGTTACTAAATAGAACTTGAGGAAGAAAAGAAGAAGGAAGGAAGATCTCTGGGACCCAGGAAGGATTTGATGGGAAAATTGGAGCCTACAGAGAAACTGAAGAAACAGACCACAATACAGAAAAAGGAGGGGACAATCTGCACTTTCTCTCTAGCTCCTGGCAACAGAAAGGAAGATCAAATACACAGAGACATAGTGAATGTGGGCAACACCAGAGGCCTTCAGGGAGAAACACACAAGTGGAAGGGAGTAGTAGATTCTGTGCACTACAACAGCTGGTGAGTGACTCCAGTCTTAGCATCCGCCATGTATCTTGGAGAGAGTACCTGGCTGGCTAGATGTCATTTTAGGGAGAGACTAACAGAACCTAGGACTCAGAAGAGTGATGGAATGGCTTCACCTTAGGGCCCTCAGTGTTAAACTATGAAACTGACTGGGTGAGGAACAACATGGAAGACATCCATAGTCAGGGAACACTACTCAGACCAGCAAGAGACACCCAGACTGCTATAATCTAATCTAAATTACTCAGGCCCCACCCCATGACCAGAAGCCAATTTCAATCTGAATTTCTGTGGATTTGAAAGTCCCAGAATTGGCACACTGCTGGAGCTTGCTGGGATTAGCCAGCGTACATCTGGGCTTTGAGTGCTTCCCTTGTCTACCACTGACAGCAAAGTCATGCCTTGAATTGGACCCTGCTACAAAACTGTGGACCCTAGAAAATAACCACAGGCTTGAAACCACAGAGAAAGTTTTTGTCTTTGCTTTTGGTCTTTTTAAAATTTTTATTCATTTTTTTATTGCTTGTAGGAGGGGGTGATCATTGTTTTTAGGTTCTTTCATTTTGTTTTGGTCTTGTTTTTGTTTTCTCCTTCTTTCCTTCTCTCCTGTCTTCTTTACCCATTTTCTGAGGCTTGGGTAATCTTCCTTTGTCTGTTGGCCTTGTTTCTAATTTCTTTTTCTTCATTCATTTCTCTATTTTTCCTTCTTCTCCCTTTTAAATTCTCTCCTCTTAGGGTAGAATGGCTCTATTGAGGAAATATTTACTATAAATAATTTTCTCATTTGTATTAGATTTTGTTATATAACTATAAATCTTGTACCTAGGGATAAATGTGGTAAATTATTTGTTATCACAGTTTGTCATTTTTCACTCTGTGTTTGAAGCTAATGTTATTATTGATTGTTCTATGTTAACCAAGGGGTGACATAATTGTTATGGTCAATGGATCTTCCTCATGTGTCAATATCTAGATTGCCTGGGGTGTCATAAACAATAGGCCAAACAGGCTGACACCTTTCATCCCTAATAAACTGAAGAGAGAAGATCCTTGTACAGATTCAAAGGCCAAAAACATAGACAACATCTCTGAGAAGTAGTCATTTCCTGAAGAGGTCTCAACACTAGTAATAAAGCTATCTACCATGAGTAATTTGTAAGCCTCAATGCAGAAAACAAATAAACAACAACAACAACAAAACATAGAAAATGAGAAAACGTAGAAGCAAGATGCAACCCAACAACTCCAACTCACTCAAGGCAAATGTCGGGAGCACTGAGGTAGAAGAAACAAAAACCCAGGCACCTACTGAACTTTCTGAAATGGTAGTAGCAGAAGTAACAAAACATAACTAAGTCTTTTAAAATGAAATAATTACACAGATAATTAAAGAGGATGACCATAGTAAAGGAAATAGTGAACTTAGAGGAGATACAGATTTAAAAATAGGGGGAGGGGAAGGAAACAGAGAAAACATGAATGCCCAACAAAGGAAAGAACTGGATTCCATAAAACAGATTCAAATAGATCTCCAGGAGATTAAAAACTCTACTGAAAGTATATGCAGCAGAATCAACAAATGTGAAGATGGATTATCAGATGTAGAAGACAGGGCTGTGGTGGTGATCATCAAATGAAAGATTTCTTAAAAGTAGCAAGAGATCACAAAAAGTCAATCTAGCAGCTGCTTGACAATGCAAAAAAGAATAATATAAAATTAATTGCAGTTGATGAAAAATCAGAAGATAGAACAAAGGGCATAATAAACATGTTCATAAAAGTAATAGCAGAACACTTTCCATGTACGGAAAAGAATTTGACATACATTTAAATGAGGCAGATAGTACTCCAAATGGCCATGATCAGAAAAAAAAAAAATACACCAAGGCACATAGTAGTAAAGATTCCAAAACTTCAACAGAAGAACAGAATATTAAAAAACATTAGAAAAAAGAAACAAATCACCTATAAATGGAAACTCATCAGAAGGATGAGTTCTCAACACAAACCATTAAGTCAACACAAACCATTAAGTCAAGGAGACAGTGGAAACAAGTATTTCAAGCCCTAAAAGAAAACAACCTCCAATCCAGAGGGATGTACCCCACAAAGTTATCTTTTAAAAGTGACTAAGAGCTCTAAGCTGCACCCGCTAGGTGAGAGGAGCAGCTTGAAGCTACACAGCCTACCCAGGCCCCGCCCATGCCACCACAGTGGGGGGGGGCGTCTTGCAGCCCCACCCTCATCAGACACTCTCTAAGCTGGACCAGATAGGTGAGAGGAGCAGCTAGATGCTACTCTGCCATACCGGGCCCCGCCCACGCAACTGTGAAGTCTGCTTAGCCACTCTGGCCCCTTTCAAGTCCCAATCCCCACCCCCCCCAGCCCCCCAGCACCTCTGGCATTCTGGGCTTTTCTGCTACCTGGTCCCACACTACAGAGGCACAGGAGATTATAAAGACCCTTATCTTCAGCGCCACAAGATAGAGCAGAAGTTAGTAACAGAAAGAGGGCTTCTCAGGCTCCTCCATGAAAACTGAAGCTCAGTGGAAAAGTAAAGAGAATCTCTACAATAAAGGCACATCAGGCCACTGTACTTGGTCTGGGGCTGGCTTGCTGAGA
>NW_004624852.1:2309137-2350234 GCF_000247695.1 Heterocephalus glaber | reverse complement strand
AAAAAAAAAAAAATGAATGAATTCTTAACTGAAACCTTTAAAAAAAAAGATCAATACAGTAAGCTCTTTACTTACAAACATTTGAGGTGTGAACTTTCATAGATATGAATGGACCTCGCATTATGATGGTCTGGGGAGAGGGGGAATGAAAACCACAGACCTAAACCTCACAATTTCAACAAAAAACAACTCATAATGGACCATGGACTTAAATATACAATATAAAACTATAAAACATTTTTAAAAGAATAGGATATAATCTTCTGGATCTATACCTAGGAATACTGTTCTCAGAGTTAACACCAAAAGCATAATCAATAAAAGAAAAAAAAAAGATAAGCTAGACTTCATTAGAAGGAAAAACAATTTGTTCTGTAAAGTATCTTTCTTGAACAGAATAAAAACACAAGCCATAGACTGGAAACGATATTTTCAAATCATTTATCTGGCAAAGGATATTCAACTAGAATAAAGAAGTCTGGAAATAGTAGTAAAAATTCCAACTAAAAACAGAAAAAGATATTAATAAAAATTTCATTAAAATGAAATACAGATGGCATATAGATGGTAAATAAGCACATGAAAATGTATTCAAAATCAGCCATTAGGGAAATGCATTTTAGGATCACAAATAGGTATCATCAGACACCTATCAGAATAGCTAAAATAAAAAGAAGTGAAATCAAATTCAGGCAAAGAGGTAGAGAAACTGGATTATTCACATATTTCCAGTAGAAACTTAAAACAGTACAGCTCTTTGGGAAAAGAGCTTGGCACTGAAAACAAACAAACAAAAAGAAAAACAAAAGAAAACCTAAACATTCAATTACCATATGATCCAGCAATTTTATAGTTGGATATTTATACCCCCCCCAAACAACCCTCTTATCCCATAGGAACATTTATTTTTGAGAACTGTTCACATAAATCTTGTATACAACACATATCACAGATTTATTTTTAACAGCCAAATACTGGAAAAGCCCAGGTGTTTTTCAATGGGTGAATAATTAAACATTTATATCTTTATCACAGAATACTACTCAGCAGGAAGAAAATGAAGAAGTCTTTGATGTACACAACAACCTGTATGAACCTCCAGAGGATTATGCTGAGATTAAAAAGCCAATGGCAAAAGGTTATATACCATACAGTTCCTTCTGTGTAACATTCTCAAAATGAGAAGAGTCTAGAGTAGAAAACAATTAGTGGTTGCCAGGAATTACAGACTGGTGGTGAGGGAACAAAGAGCAGAGCTATGGTTACAAAATTATAACAAGAAGCATCCTTGTGATAATGGAAGTGCCCTGTTTTGTAACAACGGTGGTGGTAGGTACAATAATCTGTATGTGTGATAAAATTCTGTAGAACTAAAGACTTTTGCAATCATAGTCCAGTGATGGGGAACCTTGTAGAGCTTTCAATGATACAAACAGCCCGCTGCAGCGTATGTGCCATATTCTTCACCACTGAGTCCAAACCCTTCATGTTTTACTAATGATAAAACAAAAGCCCAAAGCAGAGACTCCTCTTGCTGTTTTGTAAGTGTGAAAACAAAATTCAGTGAATGCTGCTGCAAAGTGGCATGCAACATTACAGTATGTCCTAATGCACTTTATTCATCAGATGGGGCACCACACGACATCTGGCTTTTCCCCAAAGTCAAAATGACCATGAAATGTAAACATTTTGAATTGATTCAGGATATCAAGGCAGTAAAAACAGTGTAATTAAAGACATTCATGAGAAAGGACTTCCAGAAAAAGTGCCAAGAACAATGAGACAAGTTTGTTAGAAATGACGGGAAGTATTTTGAGAGAGATTAATGGAAATGTGTCTTTTACTAAATATTTTTTAATTTAAATATTCATCGCATTTTTGATCATGCCTTGTATTATAACCATTGAATTTACTCTTTAAATTGAAAATTATAATCTTCAATTTTGCTTCACTGAATAAAGAAGGATGGTGAACTTGGGATAACACTGAAGTAGAGATAAAGAACACTGGAGCTTAATATTGGGCTTCACCAGTTGACACAATTTTTGGCAAGCTACATAAGCTCTGAACTCTGTCAAGGACTTTGTAAAAAAATGTAACTAATACTATGCCCCCTACTCTAACACAAGATTTCTGTGGGGATCAAATGAGATAATGTATTTAAAAGAGTTTGGTAAATTGTTAGGCATTAACTTAAAATGTTATTATTATAATCTAAATAGAAGAAATGGAAATTTACATTTAAAAATAGCAAAAATCATTATATCAGTTTGACTTGCAACAACCATCAAATTATTGTTGGTGGGCTGGCTAAGTGGTTCCAGCACCTGTCTTGCAAGTACAAGGTTCCGAGTTCGATCCCCAGTACCAAAAATAAAAAGGTTGGGCCTAACCTAATGTGACTTATATATTAGGGGCCAGGGATTTAGCTCAGTGGTTCTGCCACCGGCTTCGCAAGCGCAAGGACCCGAGTTCGATCCCCAGTACAAAAAAAAAAAAAAATTTTTGTTGGCTTCTTCTGAGTAGACATGAAAAGAATCATTAATTTAGTTAATCCTAAATAAATACTTTTCATACCTGGCATAACAAAATACTTCCACATTTTTAATTGTTTTGTTCTTCTTACTGAGAGCAATGGCTTCTTCATTTTCAAGGATCTGCTCTTGCCATGTGGAACTTTCAATTACAATGTCACTGTTTTCCTAAGCAAAACACATATAAGAAGTTTTAATTAAATTGAGCAATCAGAACCCTTGATTTTCTAATAAAATTTATCTTGTCTAAACCCATGCTTTTCCTTTAAACACATTAAATCTCAAAAAGGGATATCACTTCAGAGTCATTTAAGCAATTCAAACAGTGTGCCAACTTCAAAGAAAAGGGAAGAAAGCAATATGAACAATCTATGCTATCAAAAACTACCCTTGTTATAGATTTCTATCAAAATATGTGATATTTTGATAGTCATTTAGACATGGCTGTTTTGATAATGCTTAAGAACCAGAACAACCAACCTTCTACTTGCTGAAAAACAAACATACCTGTTATCAATTATTTGTTAATAGAACAGTTTTATTTTGTTACATTTAGTTGTCAAAATAGCAGGGTCAAAATGATTTCCTTCATTCAATTTACTTTTACATCTTTGAAGGGTAGTCACTAGGCATGTCACATTTTTAAAGTATATCAGTATTTTTGAAAAATATTCAGCATAACATGAATAAGGACTCTAAGCAGTTCTGAATATCTTATATTTCACAAAGACAATAAAAATAAGAATGTATAACAAAGCATGCAAACTAAGGGCTGAAAGTAGTCCCTTAAGATTTTCAGTAATTCCTAACTATATTTTATAGAGAAAAATTACATGATATAGCAGTATTTGTATATATGAGAATTTTTTAAGATGTCAAGATATGCTTTGTCCAAATGTCCAGGATCAAATTTTAATCTGTTTAAAATTTCAAACTGTTTGATGCATATATTCTTCAGAGAAAATGGGGTTTTTTTGTGTACTTGGGATTGAACTCAAGGCCTTCACACTGAACTACATCCCCAGCCCTTTTCATTTTGAGACAGGGCCCTGCTAAGTCACTAAATTGCCCCAGCTAGGCTTAAATTTCAGTCCTCCTGCCTTAGCCTCCCAGACTGCTGGGATTACAACTTGCCAGTCAAAATTTTTTGAAAATGTGACATTTTATTCAATGGACTAGGAATGAAATATAAATATATTATTATTTGTGTTAAGTAAGTTCAGATCTGAAAATTTCTAAACCTAAAACTTTATAAAGTACGTTAATAGGTTTAAAAGGCTTTGTTGTGTTAAATTTCATATCTTTAAAGAAAGGTAGTGACATATAGCTCTTACTATAAAGTGTAATATTAGATATTATTAAATATCCTGACATAAGTAGAAGGGGAAGTAAAATACAATTTCAAATGTAGACCTGAGAAAAGAACAGTAGTAGATGAAGGAGGGAAAGTAAAGGAGAAAAGGATATAGTAAAAGAATCAAGATCCTGGATTAAAACAAGCACTAAAATGAAAGGTTCTTCAGTAAATATGTTTGTATTTAAATAAATCTAACTTATTACCAAAAGTTACTTTTAAAAATACTATTACTCAACACAAGTTTTTCATTTAGTCAACTGGGGTATTTGTTGCTGTTGCATTTGTTGTTGTTCTGAGAATCTAGCAACTTTTCTCACAAAGTATTAAATATGTATAAATATAAGATGACTTTCATGCATGTGTGACAAAGTAAGGTCTAAAGCGTTTTCTGATCAACGTAAATATGTGAGTATTTTAGGCACATAGATAAAATAGCTACATGTCTACTTATATTACTCTTGATTTACATATAGTCTGAATTATTATGTAAAGTGTTGCTTTACAAATATTGCTTATATCTCCATACTCATTTCATGCAATAATATTCAGACCGTAATTTTGCTGCATCTTGAATATCTGTCCTGTATACCATTAAATCAAATACAACTACAATGCTTAGTACAATGTTACTGGCATATACTTTACCATATTATTCTTAGTTAACTGAATAGTTTTATAGAATGTATCATTCTACTTTCTAAACAGTTGAAATTTTTTAAAGAGAGCACTTTCAGATTCCATGTAAGATGTTCCCAGTAGGAATTTCAGGGCCAGGGATTTAGCTCAGTGGTTCCGCCGAGTGCCTCGCATGCGCAAGGTCCCGAGTTCAATCCCCGGTACCAAAAAAACCCAACCCCCCCCCCAAAAAGCAATAATTTCAAGTCACATATGCACATTTATATAAAATTAGAAAAGTTTTTAAAGTCTGTCTTTTAAAAATTGGTAAACTCCATAACATAACCAACTCTCCATATTATGGCAAGTGATCTCTAAAAGCTTGGTATTCAACATTGGTATCCCACAGCTGTAGTAGTGAGATCCTATCCTTGGGAAAAGTTATTGCCTTTATATTAATTTTTTTTTCCTTTTATTGATTCTCTCAGACGGCCTAGAAGAACATGCAAAAGCTACTACTGAAAGAAATAGTTTCAAATGAATGTATCTTCCCTAATAATTATGAAGTTTTTTGTGGGGTTTTTTGTTGTTGTTGTTGTTTAAAATATGCTAACTTAAAGAGTATTAGTAATATGTGAGACTTTATAAGGACTGGGATACTGTGTGTGAAAGATAATTGGGTTAAGAAAAACTCTTTTCTTATATTTAGACATACAAATCGCTTCTTGGCCTTTTGGCTAAGATCAAGTATAGACACACAGAGTCACTAGGGAATAATAGTATTAAGTTAATATAGTTACTCTTCGGCCAACCTACCTATCTTTAAAAAGTTACATCGATAATATGAAGGCATCAGAAAAACAGATAAAAAAGTGATTGTTCATATATTTGTCAAGTGAGAGCATAAAAATAAGATATCAAGCCTATATTAATGTAAAGATTAGGATTTTCCTCAAAGTAGAGATATTATATGACACAATATATAGCCCAGCAAATGAAGAGATCAGATAAGAACTTTACCTGATATTCCTTTATCCAGGATAACAGTCCTGAAAAGCTAAAACTGGCCCAGTTACCTCCATAGTAGCTTCTTCTATAAAAATAAAATAAGAGCAAAGAAAATCAGTAAAAGTTAGCAATTGCCATCAACCAAACCATCCTTGACCCTTAAATTAATTTTATTTTCTAATACTGCTGCTTCAAGAGCTCAAAAGTTCACATAATTGTGATGTTAACATAAGAGAAAGTAATAGGCTGAAATAAAATTGAGACTCTAAGATCAAAGGAAAAATTCTGTTGTATTATGAGTTAAAATTATCTTTGGTCTCATTAGTTTCCTTTCTTCATCATGTGAACACTTTCTCATAGCACTGAGCAGGTAACATGACTATATATGACTCCTCAGTTCACAAAAATACCTAGAAAGATATCCCTAATAGCTCTCAAAAGACACACACACACACACACACACACACACACACACACACCCCTAACTGCTGAATTGTTTGTAAGCAGTTACATCTCTGTCATCATCACCTTTCACATCAAGAAGTCTCTCTCTCTCTCTCTCTCACACACACACACACACACACAAATGATTATATAAAGCAGATAAAGTGGTCACTGTAGATAAAATAAAAGCAGATCTTGGGACATAGTTATTCTTATCAAGATGTGATAAATACAATAGGAACAAAATTCCCTCACATAATTGTGTTAACCAGTATTCTTTAATATAAAATCCTGTGATGATCACTCTATTTTGGATAACCCAGAGGTCTCCTCAATAAGGTTGGGCAAACTTGGCAGACATTGGACTTAAGTGTAGAATTTTTTAGCAACAAAAACTCTAATTTTGCAATAAACGTTGGTCTTTCCAGTCCTTTCAAAGCTAGTCATATTTAAGTGACTCCATCTGACATTTGATCCTAAGTACAACACACATTTCAATTCTAGTGCTAAAAATTCTTGGTTTTATTCTCATTTTCATTATTTGCTCTGTATCTTTAATGAAATAAAAATCCATAAAAGTTCTTTAAAGGATGACAAAAATATTTTATACTCCAATTTTTTCTTTCATAATGTTATTGAACACTGTCTCAAAATTCTGATATAATTCTCCTCAATTAACTTGATATGGATCGAAGAATATTTTATCAAGTAATTATTGCTTTGCTCTAACAGAGAAAAAGGTGAAATTAAACACTAGCTACAGAAGGTCTGTTGGTACAGATCACTACTTATACCTGATGACTCTTTCATGGATAAAGTAAATTCATACTTATCCTAGAATCTGCAGGGGCCTTTAAAATGTAAATAGAATTTCAGCTACATTACTAAACTACTATTTCTAGATGGTCACCCCTTGCTAAAATATTAAAGTGCAGAAACCTGGAATCTGTGATGCCTGCATCAGAGAATGAAAGAAGGAGAAAGTGAGCAATGACAAGTATAGAAAAGAGGAAGGCAAAGAAATGGATATTAGCAGTGCTGATTTTCCCATAGCAGTTTATAACCTCCTCTCCTTTGCCTGAGAATAATACACTTTTGTGATCACTTTCCATCCTCCAAACATAACACTCAACAAAGCCACAAATTACTCTGGATATTGAATAAAATGCACTGAAGTCACTGTCTTTATATTTTCTGTGAGATAGTTAGATTTCTTTTGATTGATCACAAGGTAATAGGTGAATAGTCCTGGCTAACAAATGGGTTAAAACTTCAAGATCAACATAAATTCATTTTGGATGGATATATATATAAAACTATTGATACATTAGACATTAAAATGAAAATCTCCACAAAATACATCATTTTTACAATGGAGTGATCCAGCCAAAAGGTAGGAGTAAATATTCAAAAATATTTTGAACTAAGCACTGGTATCGAGAATAAAGAACTGTTTCACCTTAATAAAACAAATATTCACTCACATGAAAATATAACCTCAAGAGAGATAGTTGAGGAAAGAGTGGAGGATGAGTAGGACAAGACAAACATAAAGGTAAAAAGGTCACCCAGCAGCTTTTTGGATGTCTGTCACTGGCTCACCCAAGCCTCCTTACTGTGTATTGCTTGGCACCCTAGGGCAGGGCAGCCTAGGGCTGCTCTCATCTCAGTCCCATGTGCAGTTGGCTCCCCTTGGTCACTTTGGTCTTTGTACAACCTCCACTGTTTCACCCCCACTGGCATTTTTCTATCCTGTCCCGATGTGCTCGGGGAGGGAGGGATATGCTGTTCCATTCTGCGGGATCTTCAATCTCCTCTCCAGGGGATTAATTGCCAACAGTTGCAAGCTGATGCTAAAAAGAATAATATTAGATTGACTGGGGTCAATGAGAGAGAGAGCATGCAAAAACAATACAAAGCCTGTTCAAAGAAGTACTGGTAGAAAATTTCCTAAACATGGAAAAGAATTTGATATGCAAATAAGTGAGGCATACAGAACTCCAATGAGCCATGACCAAAATAAATCCACACCAAGGCAAATAATTATCAAGACCCCAGAAATGCAACACAAGAACACAATATTAAAAGCTGTACTCCCAAAATCATTTCTGGAAGGAAGTATTACCCTGATACCAAAACCAGAGAAAGACTCAACTAAAAAAGAGAACTACACACCAATTTCTCTAATGAACACAGACATAAAAATCCTTATTAAGATACTGGCAAACAGATTGCTGCAAATCATCAAAAAGATTATACAACATGACCAAGTAAGATTCATTCCAGGAATGCAGGGATAGTTCAACATACACAATTCAATAAACATAATACACTGTATCAACAGAGTCAAAAATCACATGATCATCTAAATAGTTGCAGAAAAAGCATTTGACAAAGTCCAACATCCATTCATGATAAAAACTCTACAGAAAATTGGAATAGATGGGCTTTACCTCAATCTGATAAAAGCCATCTATGAGAAATCAACAGCCAAGATCATACTAAATGGTCAAAACCTAAAAGCTTTCCCCCTAAAATCAGGAACAAGACAAAAATGTCCACTATCACCATGCCTATTCAATATAGTTCTGGGAACAGTAGCCAGAGCAATCACACAAGAGAAAGAAATAAAAGGAATAAAGATGGGAAAGAAAGAAGTTAAATTATCATTATGTGCAGATGACATTATACTTTACATAACAACCCAAAAAATTCCACCAAAAGACTTCTGGATTTAATAACCAAATTCAGTAGTGTAGTTAGATACAAAGGCAACACTCAAAAATCAATAGCATTCCTGTACACATACAACAAACTTGCAGACAAATTAGTGAAACAATACCTTTCACAGTAGCATCAAAGAAATGAAATACTTCGGAATCAATCTCACAAAGGAAGTTAAAAGATCTTTCAAATGAAAATTACAGTACTCTGAAAAAGAAGATCGAGGATGACATCAGAAAATAGAAAGATATCCCTTGCTAGTGGGTTGGAAGAACCAACATAGTGAAGATGTGCATATTCCCAAAATTGTTATATATATTTAACACAATCCCAATCAAAATACCATTAGCATACCTCACAGAACTAGAGAAATCATTCCTAAAATTCATTTGGAATCAGAAGAGACCTAGAATAGAAAAAAAAAACAATTCTGGGCAACAAAGGCAAGGCAGGAGGCATCACAATCCCTGGTTTGAAATTATACTACAGAGCTTCTGTGATAAAACCAGCACGGTACTGGCAAAAAAACAAACCTGAAGATCAATGGAACAGACTAGAAGATGCAGAAAGAACCTCAAACACACTCAGCCACCCTACCTTTGACAAAGAGGCCAAACATGTTCACTGGAAGATAGTCTCTTTAATAAATGGTGCTAGGAAAACTGGCTTCCTACATGCCAAAGACTTGTTCATTCAAGAGATGCAAATGAAAACATCGCTGAGATTCCATCTCATTCCAGAAAGAATGGCTATCATCAAGAAATCAACTAACAACAAATGCTGGTAGGGCTGTGGGGAAAAAGGACCCTTCTCCACTGTTGGTGGGAGTGCAGACTGATGCAACCACTATGGAAATCAGTGTGCAAATTCCTCAAAAAACTAGGATTAGAGAACCGTTTGACCCAGCTATTCCCCTTCTGGGTATCATCCGAAAAGAATTAAAAGCATCACACCACAATGATATATGTGCACTCATGTTTATAGTGGCACAGTTTGTAATAGCTAAATCTTGGAAACAACCCAAATGCCCATCAACTGATCAATGGATAGAAAAGATTTTTTATATAATGGAGTACTATTCAGCCATAAAGAAGGATAAACTTGAGGCATTTATAGGTAAATGGATACATCTTGAGAACATACTTTTAAGTGAAATAAGTTGAACACACATGTGTAAATATCACATTGTCTCTCTGGTGTGAGAAATTGAAAGCAAAAATAAAGACCAAAAAGAATAATAAATATACTGAAATAGGAAGAAATTATTCAAAATTATACAGATGTGATACTTTGTGAATACTTAAAATGTTTTAAGCAAACAAAAGACATAGTATTACTAAAAAATGAACTGAGATTACCAAATGAAAATGTATTCTTTTTAGAACATGATACAGTGTATTTACCATTGTTATTCTCTAATAATTTTTGTGCTGAAAAATTATTCTTTCATAGAATGGCTTTTATATTTTATTAATATCTGCTTGTGTTATATTAAAATAAAAATTTTTTAAATGTTTTTAATTATAAAAGTATATGCATTTGTATTATGAAATGGTACACTTAAGGTTGTCCATTTTGCTGTAAATTTTATCTCAACAAAAAAGAACTACAAACAAATATCAAACTCTTGTTATGTATGCTGAAGTGTTTAAGACTGAAGTTACTGATACGTACAACTTACTTTGAAATACATAAAATAAGATGGAATTATAAGTGAGTAATACATTGACTATATGAATTGTTACATGAAATATCAAATACAATAAACTATTAACTGTAGAATCTAGGTACTACAAGATAGTATAATAAGGGCAAATAAGAAAATAAATTAATTACACACTGTCTTCACTGACATGAATCAGTAAAACAATAGAAAAATAGTACTGAAACAGTAACTCAAGGTATTTCTTATCCTTTATATTAATGTTTACTATTGAACATGTCTCCTAACAAAAAAGAAATAGATTACAGTTAGGTACAAAGTTGAATTATGAGCCAGGTAATCCTAGCAAGTATGGAAGCTGAAGCAGAAGGATCACAAATTCAAACCCAGCCTGGGCAAATTAGTGATTTAACAAGACTATCTCAAAATAAAAAATGAAAGAAGAGTTGGGACTGTAGCTCAGTGTGAAGGCCCTAGGTTCATTACTCAACACCAAAAGAAAAAAGAGAGGGAGAAAAAGCCGGATAACATTAAAATCACTAATTAGAGCTATTTAATTAAATGTTAGCTACATTTTGCCATTATACATCATAAGTATAATTCATTATTGAATAGCACCAGGCATAGCTACATGACACTAAACTACACATCATATTGTAAAATGGCTTCTGTAAGCATGTGTAAGAACAATGACAAAAGATGGAGCTATTGACATTCAGACACATTCATCTGGGAATCATTTTAATTATACAAGAGTTGAAAATATTTTCAGGCAGGTAGCCAATGTCATCCTAATTTGCTCAATGAGAAAAGAAAGAAGCTATAACTCAACCTCTAGATGGCCCTTTTCTACATTTACCATTCCTAAATTGCTTTTCCTAAAGTATGAGTAATACTACCTTCCACTGAGACCATTTTTAATTTTCAAAGTTGTTTAACGGAATTTTCCAGCTTTGTGAGATACGTAGAAGTGGTGTTATTATATAGGTAAAGATATTGAGACTTATTCATTTAGATATTAGTCACCAGTCAGGGACACACAGCTACAAATGGCAAAAACGCAATTTAACTTCGGTTCACCTAAACACTAATCTTGTCTATCACAACACACAAACTCCCAAACTTTTAAGCTAACCAACATCATCTTTCCTTCAGAATAATGGTAGCTATGCTTCAATGAAGCCAAACACTTAGATACTGAACACTACCTTGCCCTAATGACTAAATTTACCTGTCTCAAAATGTATTCTATTAATAACAGTAATAGGTGCTCCAAGAAAAAATAATGGCAAAATAAATTTGAAAAATGTTAAGTTTAAGAAAGTTAAACTTGGGGGCCGGGGATTTAGCTCAGTGGTTCCGCTGCCTGCCTTGCAAGTGCAAGGACCCAAGTTCGATCCCCGGTACCAAAAAAAAAAAACAAAAACAAAGTTAAACTTCAGGACCTGGGCTCTTCTTTGTTGATAAGTTTTTAATTACATTTTCAATTTCATTGATATTGGGTTATTTAGAATTTTTGTATCTTCTTTGTTCAGCTTTGGTAATTCATATGTATCTAGAAATCTGTCCATTTTTTGTTTTTCATCTTGTTACGAGTACATGTTCTTGAAGTAAGTATTGATGATCATCTGGATTTCCACAGAGTCTATTATGATTTCACCCTTTTCATTTCTGATTGTATGAATTTGGGTCACTTCCTTTTTTTGATAAGGTTGGCTAAGGGTCTATCAATTTTATTTAATCATTCAAAGAACCAACTCTTCAATTCTATTCTTTGTATTGTTTTCTTAAGTCTCATTTACATTAATTTCTGCTCTGATCTTTAAAATTTCTATTCTGAGAGCTTTGGAATTGACATCTTCTTTTTCTAGAAGTTTGCAATTCAACATTAGGTTAATTGAACTCACTTTGTTTTCCTGATATAAGAGTTCACTGCTATAAATTTCCCTCTTAGGACTGCTTTCATTGCATTCCATAGGTTGCAGTATATTGTGTTTGCACTGTCATTTAATTGCAGATAATGCAGATTTCTTCTTTAATTTCATCTGTGACTCACTGGTTGTTCAGGAGGGTGTTATTTAATTTCCATGTGTTTATGGGCTGTTTGTGGTTTCTTTTGTCATTGATTTCCATTTTCATTGCATTATAATCAGATAATATGAATGGGGTAATTCAATTCCTTTGCATTTGCTTAAGCATGTTCTATGGGCTAGTATGTGGTCTATTTTGGAGAACATCCAATGTGCAGCTGAAAAGAATGTGTATTCACATTTTGTGGGGTGGAACACTCTGTAAACATCTGTTAGGTCCATTTGTTCAACAGTTTGGTTGAGTTCTAGTATTTTGTTGTTTATTTTTTGTCTAGTTGATCTATTTGTGACAGTGGGGTATTGAGGTCCCCCATTACTACTGTATTAGTGTTTATTTTTCATGTCCATTAGTATTTGCTTTATATAGTTGGGTGCACTAGTATTTGGTGCATATATATTTATGATTGTCATTTCTTCCTCTTGGATTGCTCCCTTTACAAGGATGTAGTGGCCTTTGTCTCTCTTAATTAGTTTTGGTTCTAGATATTAGTCCTTTATCTAAGGGACTACTGGCTAAATTTTTGTCCCACTCTTTCTGTTGTATTTTCACTCTGTTGGTGATTTCTTTTGCGGTGCAAAAACTTTTTAATAGAATGAGATCCCAATTGTTGATTCTTTGCACTATTTTCTGTGCAGTCTGGGATTTGTTGATGAAGTCGTTACCTAGCCCTGTGTCCTCAAGAGTTCCACCTATTCTCTCTTCCAGCAGATTCAGTGTTTCTGGTTTAATATTTTGATCTTTGATCCATTTTGATTTTAATTTAGTGCACGGTGAGAAACATGAGTCTAGTTTTAATCTTCAGCATGTAGCAAACCCATTTTCCCAGCACCAAGTATGAAAGAAGCTATCTTTCCTCCAGTGAACATGCTTGGTCCCTTTGTCAAAGATAAGGTGGTTGAGTGTGTGTGGTGTTGTTTCCGCCCTTCTAGTTTTCTAGTGATGCCCGCCTTTGTTGCCCGGAATTGTTTTTGCTATTCTAGATTTCTTCTGGTTCCAAATGAATTTTAGGAATGTTTTCTCTAGTTTGGTGAGGTATGCTATTGGTATTTTCTATTTGGTATTGGTATTTTGATTGGGATTGCATTAAATCTGTATAACAATTTTGGAAGTATAGCCATTTTTACTATGTTGGTTCTTCTTATCCAAGAGGAAGGGAGGTCTTTCCATCTTCTGATATCCTCTTTGATCTCCTTTTTCAGAGTACTCTAGTTTTCCCCAGGTACGTCCTTTATTTCCTTTGATGAATGGATCGTTATGCATATTTAAATGGTACAATAAAATTAATTTTAAAAAGAAAGTTAAAAATGATCTGTTCATAATATAGCTTTTCACCACCATTAAATATGGTAATATCTATTATGGATCTCAACAATGGAATACAGGAGTATGTGATTTTTCACAGACCAAAAAGCTTTAAAAAAAAAAGCATGTTGAAGGATTAGAGCTTAGCAGAATGTATTTTGAGAAATGCTGTAACTTTTGTAAAAGGGAAAGAGAAAAATATATATGTTGAGCTTGGCATTTTACATTCACTATTTCATTTAGGCTTCACAATAATGGTGACAGATGAGTGCTATATTTATTACCATTTTACAATTAGGAAAACCAAAATGCTGAAGTGTATTGCCCTAACTCGCTCAACAAGGAAATGGTGAAGCCGAGACTTAAGCCTAGAGCATAACTATTCCCAAAGCCTAAGCTCTTTCTGCTATATACTACTGTCTACTATAACCTACAAGATCCTGGAAGCTGATTAAAAGTAAAGGCAGTAGGCTCTGTTTACAAACACTAGATGGAATAAAGTCTATACTTTATTTTGTTACTCCAATTTATTTCTATAATAAAATGAGATACAATAATACAAGAATAATTTTATGACTATGTCTACTTTCATTTCAGAGTTTAGAACTATACATTTCTAGGACCTAAAGAAAAGAAATTTTATTGCCTATCTTACATTCAATGTACACAGAAATCTTCATCTGTGTGGTTGGGATAGAAAAATAGTAGTATGGATCATCTACTAGATACTTTTGATTAAAATATTCCATGTATAGTAAACACAGTTCTACTCCAAATGGCAATACCCTAGGCCAATTAAGCCCTTTGGAGCTCACATCTCACCATGATCTGCCCTGGGTGCTGGACGTGAATCTATAGGATTTAATCTTTTCCTTGCTGGGTTACAGTCTTTGGCTCAATTCCTTTCTATTCCCTTATTCCTCCCTTTTGGAATGGGAATGTTTACCCTGTGTCACTGTATATTGGAAATACTTAACTTTGTTTTTTATTTTTACATGGGCTCAAAGCTAAAAGTTTGCCTTGAGTTTTGGAGGAGACTTTGGACTTGGAATTTTCAGCAATATTGAAACTGTTATAAATTTAGAGACTCTTAGAGATGGATTAAACACATTTTGTATAATGAAACAGATGTGAACATTTGGAGGGTGTAATTTTATTGTTTAGATCTAAAATGTACCCCAAAGTCTCATGTTCAGAACTGAGGCCTGGTCAGAAGGGATGAGTCACTGCGAGTGTGGCTTGGAAGGGTGTATTCTTGTCTCTGGCTCTTCCCTTTTCTCTCTGCTTTCTGGCCACTACGCAGTGAACAGCTTTCCTCAGCCATACTTTTCTGTTGTGCCATTTCTTCTTTGGAGCCAGTTACTATGCACTAAATGCACTGAAACTGCAAGCCAAAATAACCTTTCCTCCTTTAAGTTTCTGGTATTGAGTATTTTGCCACAGAGATAGGAAAGTGACTATCACACATACATTCAATAATTAGTCAATTGCCTATCTGTCTCTTTGTTTTTACTGATACTTTCTATACACAAAATACTAATTCTCAAACCTAGTATCATCTCCAATATGTAACCTAAAGCAGTGTGCTTCTATAGATTTGCACATAATTCTGAGTTCTGTCTCCATGTGTTGTCAATGAATTATATGAATACTTCCTCTGAGTAGCCTGTCATGTATAAGTAAGAATGGTAACTAGGTCCTGTTTGAACCCTTAAGTCATAGTAATAATTGATAACTAAGGAAAATTATTACCACTAACATGTTGCTATTAATCAAGGCTTTAGGATCTGACAGAGCTGGGTTAAAAATCCCAGCTTTGCCTCTTGACTAGCTGTGTGACCTCAGTCAATAACCTTACAGCAGTTACTCTTTAAAACCTCATTTTCCTCATCTGTAAACTGACAGCACTTAAAGCAGTGTCTGACACATGGTAAGATATCAACATCATCATCACCATCTCCTTGCAACATGTGAACCCAGGAGAACACAGAGGAGTTTCCAGTGCCTTCCTGTTGGCAGTTAACAGAGTGTAGTGCCAGCCAGGCACTACTGTGTTTATTGGTAACTCTTGGAAGGAAGAAGGGAGACAAGTAGGAACAGGAACACAGCTCAGTGGACAAATTAAAGGATTGAGGTCCTCTAAGGCTTTTTCTATCCTCTTCTTCAGAGTGTTGACAGCTCTATAAATTTAATGCTCCTTTGTCATGGTAAGGCAAATCATAGTCTACTGCATTAAGAGAGAGAAAGAGAGAGAGGGAAAGAGAAAGAGAAAGAGAGAGAGAGAGAGAGAGAGAGAGAGAGAGAGAGAGAGAAAGTAGAGGGACAGGGAAAAGTTTAAAGTTTAAACCTTTACTGCTATAGATCACTCATTTACATTTCTCAATCTCCCAAGGAGTCCATAGTAAAATCAAAGCACTAAAAGAAAATTAAGTAGTAGGAAAAATATAAAAGAAACACATTTTTCTATTTTCTTCTTGAAAGAGGAACAAAACAATCATAAAGTGTTCAGGGCATGGAGGTAGGAGGAGGTTGAAGTAGTGAAAAAACATATATATATTCAATTATCTTTGCTTGTAGTTCTCTAGTTCACATGAAAGCTATCCTAATTCAAACCCACTGAATAAAATAAGCTATAATTAGTAATGTCAAGAGAGAAGTTAATATTTCTTGATTTCTACAAAAAGCTGTATCAATCTAGCTTTTGTTTGAGGTTTATGGAGAAAAATTCCTTACAATAAGAATTGCCATGTGAAAGTGAAGCTCTTATCATACGGATTTCAGGGACCTAAAGATAAAATGTGATTTCTGTTTCAAGACCATACAAATTCATAAACAGCTTCCAAGTACTTTTCCCGACTCTGCCTTCCAAAACAGAGGCCGAACAAATTCCTTTTTTTCCCACATTAGTGCATATTGGTTATAAATATAATGAGTTTCATTTTGGCAGATTTGTACACATACATAATATACTTTAACCATTCCCCCATCACTCCTTTTGCCCCACCCTCACCTAGTTTCTTATATTTGAAGGGAATTCAATGTGGATAATATATTTTAGTCAAATTCACCCCCCCCCATGACCCATGCTTATTATTCTAAAGAAAAAGCTTTCATTGAATGTGCTACATTTTCTTTTCAGACCTTCCTGGCCACACCTCAACTTTTTATGTGTAACCCACTAGACCTTCACAAGGACTCTTAGTAACTTAAGCACTAGTCTCATTTGACAGTGTAGAAAACATCAGTCACATAACTAATCAGTGACAGGGTCATGACTTGCACCAGGTCTTCTGATCATAAAGCCCAGTATGTGTCTGTTTCCCAATTCTACAGCACAAGTTTTACCATCAAATGGATAAAAATTTAAAACCTAGATGTCTTGGACAGTACACTGACTGTTAGTAGCGAAGAATATTCAGGGAAAGAAGCATTATTTGCCCATTAAGTTTGTTCAGATCATCTAGCCATTGTTCTATGTGCACTTTAATTAATATCGCTGAGGATTAAAGGTAAGTCCTAATGCCCAAATTATGTTAAAAAGCAAAATAGTACATTTATAAATGTTCTTTAGTTAAGGTTTAGGGATAAGAGTCTTCTGGAAATGACCTTTGTTCAAGTTAACTCTTGGAGCTACACACAGTCCTGAATTTAGTCACTAGAGTAAAGAGGGAAAAGGGAATTTGCTAGTAAGGGCTCTTCACTAGTACCTCCATATGTGGAAGATGGTTTTAGATTATAACCATAGGTCTTTGCATGCAGTTTTGGTAAAGTACTTCAGTTTGTTATGCACAAAGTTCATACTGTACAATATTTAAGCTCATTAGATATCTTGAGGTGACACAATGTATGGTAAAAAGTAGAGATAGCGACTTACCCAATTTGTAAATATCTTTTTGTTATAATTGATAGAAAAGATATATAACAGATATAGAGCTGTTCTACTACACCCAGGCAATATATATCAGGACTTGTTCTTAGGCTGGTAGAAGGGTAGAAGAAAGCATATAAGAAATGTGTGAGTGCTGCTGTGTCTCTCTTCTGACTGTACTATAAGAATATATTTGTAATTGAATTGGAACCTATCTTCTTGCTAGTATTTTAATATTTCTAATAACTCAGAAACAGTATGTTTAGTGTACTCTGTTTCTTTAGGTCTCATTTAATTAAGGATAAAGGTAGTACACTATCTGTGGGAATTTTGTTATCAGTGACATTTTCATTCACAAGAAAGGCATGATTACAATTTTTTCTAACAGACTGAGTTGGTGTATTATATTCTTGGTTATTAAAAGTACTCTTAAAGCTTTGGGATTTTGACTAGGTGAATATTCATGATATGTGGAAAACTGTGACACACTATATGATCTTATTCACACAAAATGGCATGTTGTCTATGTACATGTGGGACCTAGAAGGATATATCGGATTAAGCTGCATATAAATGTGAATAACTTTGTTCTTTGCTTCTTGTGTTTTTGTTTCTTGTAATGTACATGTTAACTTTTTAAAAATAAAAATTATTTTTAAAACAAAATACATAAAATATGGTTCCTTCCCTCAATAGACGTGATACTGGAAAAGATATTCCAATTATCTGAGTACGTTTCATTATCTGCAAACAAATCCAATAAGAATTAAATAATTTAGCATTTAAGAAGTACTTAGCAAAGAACCAATGAAAGAATAAACTAGCTATTTTTAGATCACTTTATATCTAACAGAATAAGGCATCTTAAATACTAGATTTAGCTTCAGCAAATGAAAATCACATTCACAAATTAGTCCATAGATATCATGAAATCTGTCTACATGGGGGAAATAAGGGAAGGAGAAAATAGGGTAACACCTATACGTTTCTCTTTCTTATAGGAAAATACTATTTTCTTTCTACATGATAATTTTCTTCTAAGTGAGGTTAAGTTTTCTTTATTTGCCTTTCCCTTTTTGGTAGTCTTTTAGATTTTAATAAAGTTTTTTGAATAAATATTTAGTAGTTATATTTTATCCTGTTATCAAAATCTAAATTCTCATACAAAAACAAGCTTAAAGTCAGAAAAGTGATCTAATTTTATATATTTGAAAGAGCTTCAACTAAATTTAGACTATCAGTAAGGGCTAATCTTTTAATTATATTTTAATTTATTTGGTTTTTATAATTTTAAAAATGATTTTTATGAAAAAATAAAACAAAATTTCCTAACAAAATAAGACAATAACAATAGTTAATAGACTGTGTATCATCTCTAAAGAAGTTACTCAGGCTCAGCATGATGGTGTGCACCTGTAATCCCAGTACTTGGGAGGCCAAGGCAGGAGGATCACCATGTTTTCAAGGCCAGCTTGAAATACTGAGTTCAAGGACAGTCTGAACTACATAGTGAGATCCAATCTCAAAAACAAACAAACAAACAACAAAAAAACCCCATGAAGTTACTCCGAGTATAAGACAAAGATTCTCTCACAAAGAAGAAATAAACACATAACAGCACAAAATTACCTTTTCAATGAATTAGGAGAAACTAGTAGTATAAGTGAAACAAATTGGTGTATGCTATACTAAAACTTTTCTGAAACAAAGAGATAATTTGGGAGATTCTTTGAACTTCTTCCTAGTTACTATATATCTTCTATTTTGCTCTTTATTTGTATAAAAATTTCTTTCAGTTTCTTACATAAAAGAAAACATTCAATATTTAATCTTGTATGCCTGACTTGCATTACTTAACATTATGTTCTTAAATTGCATCCACTTATTTATAATACCTCACATTTCTTTATAGAAGAGTGGGATTCCCTTCTGTATAAATACATTTTTCTTATCCTTTCACTTGCTGATGGACTTATATGCTATTTCCAAGATCTACTTATTATAAACTGCACTGTTATAAACATAGGTATGCATATATTCCTTAAATATGCTGATTTTAACCTTTTGGGAAGATGCCTAGAAGGGGGATAGCTAGGTCAAATGAAATTTCTATATTTAGCTTGTCTGAGGAATCTCAACACTGATTTCTTTTTTTTAAATTTAATTTTATTGGTACATTTTAGGTATACAATATAATGACATTCATCATTGGAAATTTGCACCTTTACATAATCTCTCTTGGTTCTTATTTTTTCCCCATTACCCTGTGCTCCCTTCAACCCCTCCATCCCTCCCAATTTACAAAGACTTTCTTTCCATTTTTCATTTTCTCGTATTAATTCCATTCCATTCTTTCCTTTCCGCGACCACTCCAACTTCCCCTTTGCCCCTTTTCTTCCTGTTTCACATTATATATCATGCCTTTTACTCCTTATTTACACTTTCAGTTTCTCATACTAGACAAAATATTCGGTATTTACACGTGTGTCCTATTTATTTCACTGAAGAGTATCGCCTCAATGTGCATCCATTTGGCTTATAAATGTCTCTAATTTCTCATTTTTTATGGCTGAGTAGTACTCCTTTTTATTTAAAAAACACATTTTCTTTATCCAGTCTCCAGTTGATGGGCATTTGGGCTGTTTCCAAGTTTTAGCTATTGCAAATTGTGCTGCTATGAATATGGGTGCACATATATCACTGTGATATGATTCTTTTAATTCTTTGGAGAAAATATCCAGTAGGGGAATTGGTGGGTCAAATGGAACGTACAGTCCTAGTTGTCTGAGGTATCTCCATACTGATTTCCACAGTGGTTGCACCAGTCTACACTCCCACCAGCAGTGGAGCAGTGTTCCTCTTTCCTTTTGAATATAGCGTGTTTCTTGTATGCAGCATATTGTTGGATCTTGCTTCGTGACCTATTCTGCCAGTCTATTTCTTTTGATTGGTGAATTGAGACCATTAACGTTGATGGTTATAACTGAAAAGTATTGACTTATCATTGTCATGACTTTTTCTTTTGGTTGGGTTCTCCCACTTTACATTTAATTTCTTGTTGCACCAGATGGGTTCATTCTGCTTTGCTTCCTGGGGTTGTGATCCTCATTGTCTCTTCCTAGGATATTGTCTAAAATTGTTTGGAGTGCTGGTTTGGTATTCATGAAGTTCCTAAGGTGCTCTTTGTCATGAAAGTATCTTATTTCTCCATCAATTTTGAAAGATAGTTTTGCAGGGTACATCAATCTGAGTTGGAGGCTGTTTTCTTTTAGGGCTTGGAATACATCACTCGAAACTCTTCTTTCCTTGAGAAGTCTGCTGTGATTCTGATGGGCTTTTCTTTGTATGAGATTTGTTTCTTTTCTCTAACTGCTTGTTGAATTTTTTTCTTCTGTTGGGTTTCTGGAATTATATGCCTATGTGTAGATTTTTTTTTTTGATCAAGGCTATTTGGAGTCCTCTATGCCTCACTTATCTGTATGTCAAGTTCTTTTCCCCTGCTTGGGAAGTTTCCTGGCATTACTTCTGTGAAGTTTTTTTTATGTTGTCTGCACTCTCTCCTGTTTCTTCATTGACTCCGATAAGTCTTATGTTATTCTTCTTTGCATCGTCTAGCAGCTGCTGGATTGATTTCTCTTGGTCCCTTACTAATTTAAAGAAATTTCTCTTTTCCTGGTCACTAATTGCAATCTTACCTTCTATATCTGAAATTCTGTCCTCACATTGGGTCATTCTGCTGTATAGACTTTCAATGGAGTTTTTGATCTCCTGGAAATCTATTTGCATCTGTTTTATGGATTCCATTTGTTTCCTATATTGGGATTCCATCTTCCTCAGCTCCTCTGTTTTGTTTTGTTTTTTTATCTGTGTCCTCTCTAGATTAATCATGTCTTGCACTATGGGCACAATCTCTGTTATTATCTGAGAAATTATTCCTGATTTAATTTTTTCCAGATCCTCTTTCTTTGCCAGTTCAGGGAGTCCAGTTTTTAGAGTATCAGATTGTTCCATCTCGTTTCCCTTTGGGGTTGCTTTAGATGATGTGGAAGTCTGGTTTTGAGGCTTGTTTATGTTTCTTCTCATTTCAAAGTGGGTGGAGGAATGTGTGCTGCTGGCACCAGTTTGGCTCACCTCCTTGACACTGGGGCCAGTGGTACAGTTGCCCGGAAGGTTCACCTCTGCTCTGGGGCAACTCTGCTCCTCGGCGCTGGGGGCAGTAGTCTGGCCGTCCAGAAGATGCACCTCGTCTGTGTTGGGGGCAGCTCTGCTCCCTGGCACTGGGGCTCCACACTGATTTCTATAGTGGTTATACTAGTTTACCTTTCCACTAACGATGTAGAAGAGTTCCTTTGCCCCCACATCCTCACCTGCATTTAAAATACTTATATTTTATCTACCTAACACACATAAATATGCACTTTTCACAAGAGAATAGGATGTTATTTTTGCCATAAAGAAAATGTAAACAAACCAGCTTCAATTTCCCCAAACTGAAAGTACCTAAAAAGAAATTGTATGGTCAGAGTAACTGTTGCCTCAATACTGGTTTGCTTTTTGTCCCTTATTGTAGAAGCAGGGCATCAGATATAAATTTTTCACTTAACTATACACATGTACATTTAATTTCCAGAGGAAAATACAATAAAATTGATCTGACAGACAATTGCACATATACTTTCTGAGGTAACTCAATGAAGCTCAGCTTTATTAAGTCATGAAAATATGCCTCTGAGAAATTAATTCACTTTCTAGAAACAGATTAAAAGGAGAAATTATGTTACCTCTCAAGAATAGTGTCTCATATTCCAGGTGAGAACAGGGACTACTGTGACCATACCCCCATACCCCACCCTCCTACAAGCAAATCTAAATGATATCCCTTTTATTCTTTTGTAGCATTTCTTTTTCTTTCATAGTAAAATTTATAATATAAAATTTATTAATAACTATACACCCTAGAGCAGTGGTGGCGAACCTTTTAGTTTTCAATAACATAAACATCCCACTGCAGCATATGTGCCATAGGTTTGCCACCACTTCCCTAGAGGGTCCAAGGTCTATCATGAGGGCAGGAGTCATAGTCTATTTTGTTTTTCACCTTATATCCAGAAATTACCAAAGCACTCATTTGGTTTAACAAATGGTTTCTAAGACTAATGAACATATTTCTAGAGAAGTGGCAATTCTTACCAAATTCCAGGCTCTCCTACCTCAGTGCTACAACATAATAAAAAAATAACAACATAGTGGGAAAAGAATGTCAACAGAATATCAAGTTAATAGTGGAGCACAAAAAGCCTACACACACTACCACCACCACTGCCACTATTACCTATCCTACCCTACCATAGACAGCTCTAGAGGAAGACTCTGTCTTTCCCTTAAATGGGAAGAAGCTACCAGAAACCGTGATAACCTTCAGTGGCACAATGAAGATTCAAACTACACTTTGAAATGACTGTTTCTCATAGCTCTATAATTCCCAAGAAATCAATTGAAATGAATTTTGCATATACATTCCCATATGATCTCATTTAGTTGTATAGTTTTGACCAAGTATTTATATGCAAAAATTAGGGGTATTTTACATTGTTATTTCTCCATTAGTACTAAAACATCCACTAAATAATATTCTTAAATGTGAAAAGAATGAGCAAACACATAATGGTGATGATGAGACAATATTACAGCATGTTTTCATCACAACATTCATTTCACTTTGTTCACTCGTGCATTTATTCTTCCATCATAAAACTTTATCCTGCAAATTCTCTGGACAGAATATACCAAATCATCAGCAGATTCTGAGGAATAGTATGAGAAGAATTACATGTCTATTTTTCATGTATATATACACATGTAACATATTGTCTACATTCTTAGGACAAGCCAATTTTTCTTTATTAGTACTTATTTACTATGCATGATTACATTTATCATGGAGTTTGTTCATGTGCATAACACACTTTAATTCTTTTTCCCTTGCCCCCCTCCTTTAAACATTTGATTTTTGTGATTAGAGAAGAAAGACTTTTTTCAAAAGAAGCAATCAAAAACCAAGACTTCAAAAATACAGTCAATTCTCCTTATCATGATTCTCAAACAATACCTAAGTCGGAAAAAAAAAATAATTCATTGGACCAAAGAGAAATCTAGCCTAATAACTGATAGACATGTAATAGTGACATCATTAGTTCTTTAGCTCATAAAACAGTACTATTTTTTGGAACATACTTCTTTAGTCAAATTATTAAAGTATAACAATGTTTTCACTTTTCAGGACTAAATAATATGGTTATTATATAAGGCTAAAAGTCAACAACCAATATTTATGACAATTATTTGGACCCACATTGGTTCATTAAACATACAATGTAATGATATTTAAATATCCCAAATGTTGAATAAACTCTTTTTTAATAAAGACTCTAAGAAAAATTGAATTTAAATGAATACTGAGGTAAGATTATTTTTAATTGATTTAGATTATTTTCTCTCTTTATGCAACAAAAGTCATAGTAGAAAGTGAAGAGTGAAAGGAAACAAAAACAAATATGATCAGGAAAAAAAGATTCACTAACCCATGTAGATAAACAATCACTGGTCTGTTAAGAGGTAGATTTTGTTCAAGTATAAATTTCTAGTCTTGTTTCAACTCCTTTTTACAACTTCAAATTTAAAGTAAATGCCAATTTCTTTGTGCATTTTGAACTGCAAATTGTTCTTCTAAATCACATCTTCACATCTATTCTGGAAATTTCACCTGCCAACAACTTATTAATATCTACAATAAAGGTAACTCTCTGAAAAGAACCACAGATACTATATTTTTGAGAGATAGCTCACACACAAAAATAAGGCTTCTAGTACAATTTTACAGAAGTTAACTTTAGTTTAAAATCTGTATACTGAAATTTATGACAGTACAATGAAGTGGCTATTTCAAATAAGATTAGCTACTGCTGATAATGACACTTGGACAATGTTTACAGATCAATAGAAGCTGTACTTGCTATGTTATAATGGGTCACTTCAAAACTATCAATTGTCTAAATAAATAAATAAAATTTTAAAAATAAAAAACTATCAACTATCATCACTTTAACAGAATACAAATGCAAAAAATGGCAGACCTTCATAAAAGTATGCATGCAATACATGCACATAAAAATCTCAAAATGTATTTCTGCTTGTTTTTTTAATAACTTTTTTCTCATAAAAGACTTTAACCAAATTTTTAAAAATAACATTACTCAATAATTTATCAGGATAAATCTATATTTCCTCATTCCAGGTTACTATACAACTACCTACCTAAATAAATCTTCCAGCAAGAAAGATGAATTTCACTGAATTCCTTACCATAACATTAGTTCTATTTTGGCACTGGAATTCATTATACAAGCTCAGTAAAACCAAATTGACTTTATGATAGTTGTTTGAAGAAAAAAGAACAAGATTATTTTATCAATATGCAAATAATGGTAAAATTTGGGTCAATGCCATTTTTTTAAACTGTAAGATGCTTTTAAGCAGAAACCATATGCATATATATGCTCACATTTTGTTTATAAAAGGAAATTGGAAATAGGTTAATACACAACAATAAAGACTTGGATAAAAGAATCATTGTGTATTTACTTACATAAATAAATACTACATAGGCCATTACAATTAACTGAAAAATCCTATTTTAACATGTTAAAAAAGTACTTCTTTTGTAAGAAAACTGTATGCATCTATCAAGTGTAGAGACAGTCAACTACCTGTCTAAAACAATTTCACCTTCTACCCCACTTCCATAACTGGGTGTAGACATGTGGTCATCAAGCCAAGAATGGGTGGTCCCTCCATACAAGTATATGTGTCTAAGTTTTTGTCCAGGGAATATAAGTAGAAATGACATATGCCACTATAGAGCCAGACCTTAAAAGGAGAAAGGGTTAAGCAGACCCTATTTCCTTGGAAGCTGTTCAGATGCCCTTCAACAGGTAAATGGTTAAAAAATGATACACACATAACATGAAATACTCTTTCACAATAAAAAGAAAAAAGGTACTGATACAAGTAATGACATGAATGAATCTGTAGGAAAGTACACTGAACAAAGAGTCAGCTATAAAAGCTTACATGCTGTCCAGTTCCATATTTGAAATTAAAATATGGAGATTAAAAGGTTTAGTGGTTACAAGAATTAGGAATTTGGGGTTGGGGGAAATGAGGGAGGTGATTAAGGTCACAAAAAGATGCATAGTGAGACAGGGAGCCAAAAAGATAGTGTGTGGCTAAAACTACCTGGGAAAGGAGGCATGACAAAATCCCAGAATATGCATGCAGAACAATTCTCAGAACCCTGCAGGTAGACTTCTTGTGAGAAATTAAGGTTTTTGACAGGATGACCTGAATGTGATATCAGCATGGGAAATATAAAATAGGGACAGTTGTCCTTAAGTGCTTGTTCTCATGCCTCTTCATGATAGCCGACCCTATATTGTAGGGTGTATCTTTATTTTTATTTTTTCCTACCTTTTTACTCAGCCCAAGCACACACAGCAAAACCGTTTTTCCTTATTCTTCTGGTTTTTACCTACCTTTAATAAATGTGAAACTTTGCCATCATTTATGACTGTCTCATTTAATTCTTTGTCCAAGACAGAAAGGACCTAGAAATCATCTCTAAAAGGAGACTTCAGCACCCCAAAACTGCAATAACAACAAGGAATCCTTGGTGTTAAAAGATTCCTTGTCTTATAAAATTTTTCTATACTAAACCTAATAAATGCATGATAAATACACATTTTTCTAAAACATTTCATTCCCTGAAGAATATATTATAGGACATATAAAGCAACAAAAACTGCTTCAAAGAGGCAGGACTGGGGGTAGAAAGAGCAAGATCATAGGTAAGAAGAGGGGCACTAGAACCCCTTTTCTACCTTCTCCATTTTGTATCATTTGCATATTTGGTATGCATATTAGAACTAAAACCTCAAAAATGTTGAAATAAATATATTTAAGAACTTAAAAACCATGTCACTACAAGAAGATAAATTTTACTGATTTGTAAAAAAGTGGATGCCTTTTGATCTGAAGCTTAAGTGAAATAAGTCAGACACATAAGCTTAATATTGCATGGTTTCTCTTACATGAGAAACCCAAAGTACACATAAATTAAAGAACAAAATAAAAGATAAATAATAGGAAACAGGGAGAGAACTTTTGCAAATGGTAAGGAGGCCAAGAGATGAGAGGAGAGAGAGGCTAAGGGCAGGGAAGGGGATTAAAAAGAGAATTAAGATGTGTTATGTACACGTACTACCTCCCCAAAAAGAATGTAATCATTATGTACTACAAACATGTACTGATTTTTAAAAAATAATTATTGAGATAGGAGGTATGAAGTGGCAAAGCTGGCTGGGAAAATAAGCCAAACCTATTAATTACAATATCCCAGGACCCAGCCAAATAATTCCCAGGACTCCATATGTACAACTTCTCAGGGGCTCCCACAAGATATGGACAGCATAGGAGACTGGATGTTGTGAGGACCCTGCTATTGTGACTCTTCACAGTAGCTCACCCTGTATCTCTTAGATCAGAATGTACTTTTATTTTTGCTCTTTTTCTCTTCTGCTTTTGTTCAGCCTAAGTTTGCTCTACAGAGCCAGTTTCTTCCTTACTCCTTCACCCCTCAATTTTCAAATAAACTTTTGGTACCATTTTTGGTTTGTCTCATTCAATTCTTTGTTTAAGGCAAAAAGGACCTGGAATACATTTAAATGGTGAGCCTTATCTAAAGGAACCACCTGATAACATTTTTGGCATAGCAAGCCACAAGAGTAAAGCTCAGGTACCAAGGAGACCACAGTGAGTCCCATGTAGGCATACTTTTTTTTCTCTCTAAAATGCTATAAGGTTTCCTTTTTCCTTCTCTCCCTCACTCTATTCCCTACACTGGGAATCTGGGACACCTATTCTCATGGCAACAGAGAGGGGCTTCCAAGTTCTGTCAGGGGGAATGGGGGAAAGAGAATGTGGGCTTTTGTTTTTCTTTCTAGCCACTTGCATTCATTCTGCAAATCAGTGTTTGCTTTGTATTTTGCTACCTTTTTTAAAAAATTACTCTAGTTTGTAAATAGCTTACTCTAGTTTGTAAATGGCTTCCTCTCACTGTGTGTTTTGGTCCAGGATGCCACTACATTACCGTGGCACAAGGCCAGCTGCCACCTTATCTATTGCATGACATAACTAATACATAGACGTGTGTGGGCAGCTACCACCATCATTTTTCTGTATCTTTTGTTTTCTTTTTTTTAATAACTGACCTTATGAGCTAAGACTGATTTTAAAGAGCATGTGGGCTTGTGGAGAAAGAGAAAACCCTTTTTCTTTCTTCCCATAACAAAAAGAAAAATTGTGTACTATCCCTTTAACAATTCACACAGCCTTTGCTGGTGGAAACCTTTGGGTAGCAGAACTACAACCACAGGGCAGTGTCCTTGGTCCTGGGAAAATGTGGGTACAAGCCCACAGGCAACACCGGTGGCCTAAGGTAAGGCACATATTTGTCTTGCAGAGCCCACATCCATGCTCACAGCCCAAAGCTTCTGCCTTCCAACAGCAGCAAGAAACAGTGCTGGGAATAAGGCTCCATGAGTGCTGAGTGGGGCCAAACCAGGGAGCACATTAGGCCTGAATACCCCCACTCCACAGAAGTGTGCTATTCTGCAGTGGACTGGTCAGCAAGCCCCAATGCCCACACGCCCTTCTCAGGCCACTAGAGGCAAAAGTGCACCTAAGCAGCTACCAGCAAGTACAGCCTATCAACACTGGTCTCTCTCCAGGTCAAAGAGCCTGCCTGAAGCCATTGCCTCCAGTCTTTTGTGCTCCTCTGTTCAAATGTAAGTTAAGTTAAAAACCTAAGCCTGATGCCTGAGCAAAACAGTGTTCAACAACATTTAAAAGCTATTTAAAGTAACTGGGTATGTAAAAGCAGAGCCATTCCCATTCTTAGTCAGTTTTTTATCAGAGTAAATGGAAGAGAGATGTTCTTCTCATATGTTCTAAGAAAAGAACTACTAGGTGGTGAAAGAAACTTTGCTTGGCAAAGTTCCACCATTACCTCATGGGACTTAAGCATAGGACTAGGCAAGTCCAATAAGTGGCTCAGCCCCCTTGTCCCTCTGGAGTTAATAAGTACCAATAAAGACAAAGGCTTTCTTCGGTGGTAAATGATGCCAACATCACCCTGAGGTTTGGACAGAGATATCTCTCTAGGCTGTATGAGGGTCTCACAAGAGGCATTTTTGTGGATCTCAGGTCTTCTACATGGAACACCACCTTAAGAAGTTTAGACCTAGCTGTTTCCTCTTTATAAGCCCTAAGCCAAGCCAATGGTAAACCTTTTGGAATTCGTCACCACAGATTTCACTGACTTTGCCACAAGACCGTATCCTTGATGTGTGGAACAGGTTTCATCCTAATAATTTAACCACTAACCAGCCCGATTATTTAAATACAGGATAAACAAAAATTGCCTATTTTTCATTAATTTTACAGGATAGCAGGAAATGTAAGAATTACTTTATCAAATTTATTCAATAATTTTCTGTGAATGGTATATCTTAAAACATTCAATACACAATACAATGTTACAGTCTGGATAGGAATATCTAGTCTCTTTCTGAATTCCTTCAATTTTGAACAATACACTTTACACTGTCATGTTGGCCTTTCCTTTTTTTCTATGGGTAGTATAATTTCAATAAAATGTCTCCCCACTAAATGTAATGGAGAAGATATCGAAGATGGATGTCCTGGTTGGTGTTTCACTATCCCATATTTTTCACTTATTTGGTATACAAGAACTAATCTATGCTGAACTGGCTGGAACAGAGGTTAGGTAGAACTCTTTTTTTTTTTTTGGTACTAGGGATCGAAGTGGGGTCCTTGTCTTTCCATTTCATAACAGACTATTCCTCTCGGATATGCTAACATTTCACCCTTTTTCAGTTTTTGCTTTTGCAGATCTTTTGGCTCTGTGGTGGTTTCTGTTGCAGTAGAAAAGCTTTTCAATAAGATGAGATCCCAGTTGTTGATTCTTTCTGCTACTTCCCATGCTGCTGAGGGTTTGTTCATGAACTCTTTTCCTATGCCAAGGTCAAGAGTTCTACGTAACCTCTCTTCCAGCAGGTTTAGTGTTTCTGTTTTAATATTTAGATCTTTGATCTGTTTTGATTTTAGCTTACTGCATGATGATAGATATGGGTCATTTTAATCTTTGGGAAGTTGAAACCCAGTTTTTCCAGCACCATTTATTAAAGAGGCTATCTTTCCTCCAGTGAGGGTGTTTGGCTCCTTGGTCAATGACAAGGTAGCTAAGTAAGTCTAGAGTTGTTCGTGCATCTTCTAATCTGTTCCTTTGATCCTTGGGCCTGTTTCTTTGCCGGTACCATACTGTTTTTATCACAGTAACTTTGTAATACAGTTTCAAGTTGGGGATTGTGATGCCCCCTACCTTGTCTTTTTCCCTAGAATTCCTTTTGCTATTCTAGGTCTCTTCTGGTTCCAAATGATTTTTTTTATTGTTTTCTCTAGTTCTGTGAAATAGGCTATTGGAATTTCAATCAGGATTGCACTGAATCTACATAGCAGTTTTGGAAGTATGGCCATTTTCCCTATATTGGTTCTTCCTACCCAAGAACATAGGATGCCTTTCCACTTTTTGAATGAAAACAATGCTGAGATTTCACCTCACTCCAGAAAGAATGGCTGCTATCAAGAAATCAACCAATAACAAATACTGGAGGGTATGTGGGTAAAAAGGAACCCTTTTTCATTTTTGTTGAGAGTGCAGACTGGTGCAACTACTGTAGAAATCAACGTGGAGATTCCTCAAAGAACTAAGATTAGAAGTACTATTTGACCCAGCTATTCCCCTGCTGGTTATCTTCCCAAAAGAATTAAAAGAATACCACAGCAATATATGCACACCCATGTTTATAGCGGCACAGTTTGTAACAGCTAAAACTTGGAAACACCCCAAGTGCCCATCAACTGGTGACTAGATAAAAAAGATGTGGGTGTTTTTTTATAAAATGGAGTACTACTCAGCCACAAAGAATGATAAACTAGAGACATTTATAGTTAAATGGATGCACATTGAGGCCATATTCTTAAGTGAAATAAATAGGACACACATGTAAATACCGAATAGTTTCTCTGGTGTGAGAAACTGAAAGGGTAAATGAGGATCAAAATGTATAATAGATAATGTGAAATAGGAAGAAAAGGTCCAAAGGAAAGGGAAAGTAGGGGGGTAGGGGAAAGGAAAGAAGGAAAGAAAAAAATATGAGAAAAAGAAAAATTAGAAACAAAGTTCTTGTAAATAGGGAGGGGTGGGGGGGTAGAAGTGAGGGAAGGAGAATAGGGAAAAGATAAGAACCCAGATATATCATGCACAGGTACAAATTCCCAATGATGAATGTGATCATAACGTAAACCTAAAATGTACCAATGAACTTAATAATTAAAAAAAGTAATTACTAAGAATAAAAGCCAAGCCAGGTGTAGTGGTAAAAGCCTGTAATCCCTGTACTTAAGAGGCTGAGGCAGGAGGATCTCTATGAGTTCTATGCCTGCCTGGACTACATAGTGAGACCTTGTCTAAGAAAATGAAAAAATAAAAATAAAAGAATAAACACCAATACTTTCTACCATAGCATACAAGGTTTTCACAGTACAACTCCAGTCTAATTCTTCTATTCTAAACTTTTATTAATCCAATTCAACTCAGTAGGACATCTAGACATACTACAATTCTCATCACTTACCTAACATTCCCTTTGAAGAGTATCTCTCTTTCTGAAATGCTTTACCTCCTCAAGGAACCCATAGTCATCTTTCAAGACTCAGCTAAAATGTCATCTTCAAGGTTTCCACAAACATCCCAGTGATAACCACTTCTTTCTCTAGCTCCAAATGCTCATATTTACCAGTAGCAACAGTAGCAGCAGTATGGTTACTGTAGTAGACACTGATATTACTGAGGGTCATTTATGGAGGCACTGTTATAAATCTATTACATATATTTAATTTAATCCTATTAACAATCTTAGATTTTTAAATATTATTATGCTCATTCTAAAAAGAAAAAGCTGATGTATAAAAATATTGAATAACTTGGTAAACATTATACCTCTAGAAAGCAGAGAAGTCAAGACATGAACATGGGAATTCTGGATAAAAATACCACATACCACCTCCCAGTGGTATCAAGCATTAGATGATGGGAATGGTACAGCCACTACATAAAATAGTATGGGATAGGCATGATCAATATTATTAAAAGGCCATATTACCAAAAATAATACACAGATCGAATGCAAGACCAACTAAAATACCAACAATATTCTTCACAGAACTTGTGTGAGTTAACTGACTGAATCAATTTGAGTAAGAAATTTCCAACTAAATTGCATCAGCATAATTCTGGGTGTGGTTGAAAGGATTTACAGAAGACCCATGCTAGGTGTTAGTGAAAGCAAGTATTAGGCTTGCTGCCTGAATAAAACTGAAGGGAAACAAAGAAGGAAGGCTTCCGTTTCTTCCAAGGAGCTTTGCTCTTCACCTTCACCTTGGACATCCTCTCTTGGTTTCCAGTACAGAATACTCAGACTCCAGCAAACACCATTTGGCCTCCTTTTAAACATAAGCATGGGACAATACAGCAAGTTCCAGGCCTTTGAATGGATCCTTTGGATGTATAGCACATACCCTTTTTGTATTTTTCCATGCCTGACTCTGTGGGCAGCCACTGTAAGCCAATCTTGTAAACTCATGTATTTGTATGTAACTTGCATTAAATCTTTCTTTTGTATGCACTGACTGATACAGATTCTGGTAACAGGAGTGGTTCTAGAGAAACAGAATTATAAACATGAAATTCTTTATTAGCTTTAGTGGTTCCTGGATTTGGCTTGATAATTTGATGAGACATAAAGATGCCATGGTCTCTCCTTCTGATTCTGTGGGGAATACTGATAGTCCCTGGTGTGAACTGTTTAAAGTAAAATGTAATGTAGATCCATTTGATTATCCTAATTCATATCTCATGATATGTTAAGAATTGGAGACTCCATATATGACACTTCTGAATATTTTGGCGAGTGAGAAATATAATGATGCTGGCTGGTTACTCAGCATCTCTGGTCAAACTAGTGAAGGAAAACAAATGAGTTTAAAACACTCATAGGGAAATCTAGTCTTCTAACTGTGAGCACAAATTAATAAAAGAAAATAAGGAACTCAAAGATTCAAATTCTCAGGTCCAGGTACACATAAAGAAAAATGTTAAAGTTTCTAAGTGTGTCCTGAAAGAGACTCTCCTCTCCTTTAGCCGCAGGGCTGAGATTATAGAAACCCAAACACAGGACCTCATAAATACAATGTAAATTTAATGCTCTGCCTCGAAGAGTATCTGTAGTAAGGTAAGGGCAGAAACTGGATCAGAAAATTGGATCCAATAAACTGGGATGGAGATAGTTGGGAGTATCCTGAGAAGGTTGAGGATGCTGAGCTCCAACAAGTGATGGTGAATCTTGTAGAACTTTCAATGATGCAAGCAGCCCACTGTGGCACTTGCTATGGGTTCACCACCACTGTTAAGACTTTAATGAAATTATTTTGCCAGAAGAAGGTATTTCCCCAACCACAGTAGTGGCGGCATCCCCATCCCCATCCCTGGTGGTGCGGGCCTCTCCTAGTATACCAGAGGAAACTAATCTTTTGTTGACCAAGCCTCATAAAACTGACAGCCCACGGGACTCACGGCTCACCACCCACTTTTGCCTCTAGGCCTAAAACTAGGCTCGAATCACAGAAGTCTCCTAATGGTGAGTACGTAGTGTGACCCATAAGGAAGTTCACTGATTCTCCCAAAGAGCTTCTTGAGTTTCCCAAGTCTTATAGGTAGAGGCCTTCATGAGTAAGTGTGGAAATGGATTTTATGGGTGTGGGATAATGGTCGCAAAAACATACACCTGGATCAGTCTGAGTTTGTTGATATGGCCCATTAAGCAGAGATTCTGAATTTAATGTTGCACCTTATGTAGTAATAAAAGGTGTTAACAGTTTATTTGACTGGTTGGCAGAAGTATGGATCAAAAGATGGCCCACTGTGAAAGAGATGTCTGATATTCCATGGTTTGCTGATGATGAGGTTTACGGAAATGGGAATGCTGGAGTGGGTTTGTCATGTTCATCCTAATCAGCCACAATGGAATGATGCAGAAAATGTACCCTTCACTAACACCTTGAGAAACAGATTCCTTAAAAGAGCACTGACATTCCTGAAGAACACGTCATTGCTCTTCTCTGTATGTGAGACCTTAAAGTGAGGACTGTGGATACTCAGCTGGGAAACTTAGGGGCAATGGGTTTAATTGAATCCCAGAGTGGCAGGGATCAAATGGCAACACTTAATCACCAAAAGCAAGGTGCACATACTATAATGGACAGCAGAGGCAGAACAATGATCAGAATGCTTTGACACATGTAGATCTATGGCATTGGCTAATTAGCTACAGTCTTCCCAAAACTGAAATAGGAAGCCTATAAAATTTTTACATTTATATAATTGAAAAAAATTAATGGTAAATGAGTGGAAACCTACTTCAAATTATAGTAACAGGGAATCACAGCCCTGCAACTACTTCCTGGGTTTGACCCAGTTAATAGACCCAGAACCCCTTGAATGAAGAGGAGGCCAGGTCCCCTTCAGGACACTGGTGCACTACCAAAAATTTATATAGTAAATTATTCTCCCATCCTTCCCCAAAGGGACCTAAGGCCTTTTACCAGAGTAACTACTGGAGGAAGGGAAATGATCAGACATGTCAGGCATGACTGGACACCAGTTCTGAACTAATGCTGATTACAGGGGATCCAAAATGTCATTGCGGCCCTCCACTAAGAGCAGGGGCCTATAGAATTCAGGTGATCAATGGAGTTTTAGCAAAGATCTGACTCACAGTGGGTCCAGTATGTCCTGAAGTCAATTTTGTAGTCATTTCCATTGTTCTAAAATGTATAATTGGGACTTGGCAGAATCCTCACATTGGTTCCTTATCCTGTAGTGTGACAGTTACTATGGCTGGAAAGGCCAAAGGGAAGCCATTAGAGTTGCCTGTGCCTGGTAAAATAGTAAACCAAAAACAGTATCACATCCCTAGAGGGATTGCAGAGATTAGTGCCATTATCAAGGACTTGAAGGATGCAGAGGTGGTGGTCCCTCCCACATTGTCATTTAATTCTCTCATTTGGCCTGCTCAGAAGAAGAATGGATCCTGGAAAATTACAGTAGATTACTATAAGCTGAATCAAGTGGTGATTCCAATTGCAGCTGCTGTACAGATGTGGTTTCCTTGCTTGAGCAGATTAACACATCTCCTGGTACTTGGTGTGCAGCTACTGATTTGGTAAATACCATCTTCTCCATAGTTATCCAGAAGGCCCATCAGAAACAATCTGCTTTCAGCTGTCAAGGCCAGCAATACATCTTCACTGTCCTATTTCAGATTATATTAACTCTCCAGCCCTGTGTCACAACTTAGTTCCCAGGAATGTTTATCACCTTTCTATTCTACAAGGTATCACACTGGTCCATTACACTGATACTATGCTAATTGGACCAAGTGAACATGAGGTAGCAACCACTCGGATTTGTTAGTAAAGCATCTGTGAGCCAGATGGTGCAAAATAAATCCAACTAAAATTCAAGGTCCTTCTACCTCAGTGAAATTTCTAGGAGTCCAGGTGTGGGATATATAGAAACCCCTTCTAAGGTACAAGATTTGTTGCATCTGGCTCCCCCTACAACCAAAAGAGGCACGATGCCTGGTGGGCCTGTTTAGGTTTTAGAGGCAACATTCTTCACTTCGGTGTTTTACTGCAGCCCATTTACTGACTGATTTGGAAAGTTACTAGTTTTCAGTGGGGCCCAGAGCAAGAGAAGGCTCTGCAACAGGTCCAGTCTTCCGTACAGGCTGCTCTGCCAGTAGGGACATAAGTTTCAGTGGTAAATGGGGATGCTGTTTGGAGTCTCAGGCAGGCCCCTATAGGTGAACTGCAGTAGAGGCCTTTAGGATTTTGGAGCAAGACTCTGCCATCATCTGTAGACAACTACTCTCCCTTTGAAAGAGTTTTGGCTTACTACTGGGTCATAGGAGAAACTGAACGCTTGACCATGGGACACCACATTACCTTGCAACCTTATCCAACATGAAAACATGAGCTGGGTATTATCTGAAACACCGAGTCATAAAGTTGGACATGCACAGCAATAGTACATCATTAAATGGAAATGTTATATACATGATCAAGCCAGAGAAGGTCCAGAAGGAACAAGTTACATGAAGAAGTTACAGATGCCCATGCTCCTTCTACTACACTGCTTTCTGTCTCCCAGCACACACCTATGGCCTCCTAGGGTGTACCATATGATCAGCTGTCAGAGCAAGAAAAGGCCAGGGCCTGGTTTATGGATTGTTCTGCACATTATGCAGGCACCACCCACAAGTGAACAGCTGCAGCATTATAGCCCCTTTCCACAACATCCCTGAAGGACAGTAGGGAAGGGAAATCTTCACCATGGGAAGAACTCTGCGCAGTATTCCTGGCAGTACATTTTGCCTGGAAGGAAAATGGTCAGATGTGTGACTATACCATATATCGAATTATGGGCTATAGCTAATGGTCTGGCTAGATGGACAGGAAGCTGGAAGGAACATGACTGGAAAATTGGTGACAAAGATATTTGGGGAAGAGGTATGTGGACAGACCTCTCCATATGGGCAAAGGATATAAAAATATTTGTACCAGATGTAAATGTTCACCAAAAAGTGTCCTCAGCAAAAGAGGACATTAACAATCAAGTGGATAGGATGACTCATTCTATAAATAACAGTCAAACTCTTCAGCAATATTTGTTGGTACCCAATAGGCTCACGAACTGAGAGGCCATGGTGGCAGGGATAGAGGTTATGCATGGTCTCAGCAACATGGACTCCCAACCATCAAGACTGATCTGGCTCTAGTCACTGCTGAATGCCCAATATGTTTGCAGCAGAGCCCAACAATGAATTCCTGATATCTCACCACTGCGCAGGGTGATCAGCCAGTGACACGGTGGCAGGTTGATTATATTGTACTGTTTATACCACAGAAAGGACTGTGTTTTGTCTTATTATCATAGACACTTATTCTGGATATAGATTTGCCTTCCCTGCATGTAGTGCTTCTGCCAAAACTACCACCTGTGGACTCACAGAATGCCTTATCCATCATCACAGAATTCCACACAGCATTGCCTCTGACCAAGAAACACATTTTACAGCCAAAAAACTGGGGCAATGGACTCACATTCATGGAATTCACTTGGCTTACCATGTTCCTCACCATCTAGAAGTAGCTAGATAGAAATGTAGAATGGTCTTTTGAAGATAATAGTTACAGAACCAGCTAAGTGGTAACAGCTTGCTGGGTTGGGGCAATGTCCTTCAAAAGGCTGTATATGCTTTGAATCAGCATCCACTATATGGTCCTGTGTCTCTCATAGCCAGGATTCATGGGTCCAGGAATCAAGGGGTGGAAGCAGGGATGGTATCACTATTACCCCTAGTGATCCACTAGCAAAATTTTTGGTTCCTATTCCCACAACCTTATGGTTTGCTGACTTACAAGTCATAGTTCCAGAGGAGGAAAGACTTGTTCCTGGAAGCACAACAATGATATCATTAAATTGGAAGCTAAGACTTCCCTTAGACATTTTGGTCTCCTCATGCCTCTGAGTAAACAAGTTTAAAAGGGAGTTAGAGTGTTGACAGGGGTAACTGACCTAGATTATCAAGGGAAAATTGAACTATTACTCCACAATGGAGGAAAGGAAGAATATACTTGGAGTGCATGAGACAGTGTTACCATGCTAATATTATGGTCAATGAGAAACTACAACAACCCAATCTAGGCAGGAAGACAAGTGGTCCAAAACCTTCAGGAATGAAGGCATGAGCCACCCCACCAGGGAAGAACCAAGACCTGCTGAGTGCTTGCAGAAGACCAAGTGAATACAAAATGGATAGTAGAAGGTACTCCGAAATACCAACTATGACCCTGTGATCAGTTATAGACATGAGGATTTTAATTGTAATAGTTCTCTCCTAATATGCTTGCTATGTAATATGCAGATTTCATGTTCGTTCTTCAATATTGCTAAAGCTATTTAATAATGCTCAGGTTATGAAATGCTAAAAGAGTATCATCCAAAGAAAACTTTCCTTCTATTCTCAGAGGGATTTAATTCATTTCCATTTGTACGCAGGATAGTCGTAACATGTTAGGCATAATTATGAACTTGTCTTAAGATCAGGAGACTGTGGTTTAAGGAAATGTGTCTGCTTGTCAAGTTGACAGGTTTGACAGTTTGTGTCAACTTGAGTAAAAAATACCCAACTAAACCGGATCAGCATATTTCTGGGTGTGGCTGAAGGGATTTACTGAAGACAGAAAACTCACCCTGAGTGTCAGTGACAGCAATCACTCAAGCACCTTCAGTCATCTCAATTTTGAAAAAGTGGCCAATAACAATGGACAAAAAATAGCTTCTTTAACAAATGGTTCTTGGAAAACTGGTCATTCATATGAATAAATCCAAATCATATCTTTTACTCTTTACTAAATTCAAATCAAAATGAATCAAAAGACTTAGATATAAAAAATAATTATCTGCTAGAAGATAAAGGAAAACACCTGAAAATATGAGTTGCAAGAGAAAAATGTGGCATGTCTAAATAAAAAATTCTATTACAAAAAGACATTGTCCAATGCCACTCAAAATACTCCCCTTCACTTAAAACATTTATGCTATTATTTGTGCTACTTTCTGAAGCAATTCTCTAGGTCTTTTGTGTCTTCAGTTGCACTGTCCTACTACGCTAATGTCCTCAATCAATTAAATCACAGTGGTACGTTGGTTCACAAAAACTTGTTTGTGAAAAACTTGATTCAAAAACAGGAGCATTTGGCAAAATTTTGTTTTTGATTGTGAACTCTGCATCAAGTGACACACACAACTGCGGCTACCTTTCTTGCTCGAATATAAACATGGCTATCTTTCCCAGAATTGTGGAACAAATTTAAGTTTATGAACTGAGGTACCTCAGTTGTCAAACTCAATTTGTTCCAAATTCATGCTTTTCCTCTATCTTAAAGGTTTTCTAAAACTACAGTACTCTGAAGGTGATGAAAGTTGACATCAAAAAACGGATAGATAACCCCTGTTCCTGAATAGGCAGAACTAAAATTGTGAAAATAGCCACACTTCCAAAACTGACATATAGATTTAATGCAATCTTAATCAAAATACCAATAGCATTCCTCACAGAACCAAAAAAAGAACAATCCTAAAATTCATATGGACTCAGAAGAGTCTCAGAATAGCAAAAACAATCCTGGGCAATAAGAGCAAAGCAGCAGGTATCACAATCCTGACTATCAAGTTATATTACAAAACTATAGTGAAAAAATAAAATGGTACTGGCACAAAAACAGACATGTGGATCAAAGGGAATAGAATAAAGGAAGTGGAAACAACCTCAGGCACATTCAACCATCTGGCCTTTAAGAAAAGGGGCAAAAGCATATGCTGAAAGAAAAGTAGCATCTGTAAGAAATACTACTGAGACAATTAGCTATCCACATGAAGAACATTAAATGTAAACTCATATCTCTCACAATTTTCTAAATTAAAATCAAAGTTCATCTAAGATCTAAATATTAAAATGGAAACAATCTGTCAGACAATAGGAAAAACTTTTTAAGACACAGGCATAGGCAAGAGCTATCTGACCAGAACTACAACTCCACAAGAAATAACATCAATCAACACACAGGATTAAATTGAAAATCTTCTGAACAGCAAAAGAAAGAACCAACAAAGTGAAGAGACAACCTACAGAAGGGGAAGGAAAATTATGCCAGCTATTCCTTGGACAGAGGGCTAATATTAAAATATATACAGAACTGAAAAAAATTAGGATCCCAAAATAAAATACACAATCAAAACATGGGTGACTGAAATGGATATTTCTCAGAAAAATAAATGGCCAATAAATACATGAAAAAATGTTTAATATATCTGGCCAGTAGAGAAATGCAAGTTAAACAACACTGACTCCAGAAAGAATGGTGTACTCCAGAAAGAATGGCTTACTTACAGAAAGAGTAGCTTATTCCAGAAAGAATGGCTTTCTTATTCTTACTCCAGAAAGAATGGCTACCATCAGGAAATCAAATACCAACAAATGCTGGGAAGTCTGTGGAGAAATAGGAATCTTTCTACACTGCTGGTGGGAATGTAAACTAAAACAACTACTAGAAATCAATATGGACATTCCTCTCAACCCAGCAATACTCCTCCTGGGTATCTTCCGAAATGAGTTGAAGACATAATATTACAATAAAATACGCATATCTTGGAAGTGGCCTGTATGCCCATCAACAGATGAATGGATTAAAAAAGTGGCATTTATACACACTCTGTTATAAAGGATAATTTTGAGTCATTTGTGGGAAAATAGATGTACCTTGGTACTATAATATTAAGTGAAATAAAGAAGACATGCTAGTTTAAATATCATATGGTTTCTCTTTTATGGGAAACTCAAAGGATAAATAAAGAGCAAAATAAAAGATAGGAAGAGTAAAACCTTGGATTGCAAATAACTTGTTCTGCAAGTCTTCAAGACAAGCAAACATTTCCAATAAATTTTAACTTGATAAACAAGTGATGTCTTGCAAGTTGTATGTAGTATGAAAATCACAGGATCACAATTGAGCCAATGGTGCTCATATCCATGCCCCCCTTGCTGTGGGATTGTGGGTGATCATCTCCCAAGAGCAAGAGGTTGATCTCCCAAGAGGGAGATCAAGTCTACACAGGGGGAGGAGAAAGATGGAGGAAACTCTCACTTCAAATGAGATTAGAAAGGTATGTAAAATGTGGGAAATTGCAAAATTTTGTACAAAAGCACCACCCAAATAAAGCTGTGGCAATGAGCAATGAATCTGTTTATGACAATGAAATGTCACATTTCCACAAAATCCTAAAATGGAGGCAAAAGCAAGTGTCATTGGACAGGTTCCTTGTTAAAGTTCCACAGAAAGAAAAAGATTCCATTGACCCAATAGATAGCCGTGATTCTGTTAATGATAGTGAAAGTCATCCTACACAATAACCCTCCTCTCTCTTCTCTTCCTCACACCAACCACAAAGGTTTTCAAACACAAGTACAAATAGATTTCTATTGCTTTATATTTTTTATTTTATTATTTTGTTTTATACAAAGCTTTGGCATTAGCAATTTTATGAAAAACTAAAATGTACTAAAAATAAAAGTGTATCTTTTCTATTTTTCCCTTTGTTTATAGTTTGCTT
>NW_004624852.1:2261052-2309037 GCF_000247695.1 Heterocephalus glaber | reverse complement strand
ATTATATTTCAGTATTGTAATTATTTTTATATGAATATTTCTGGGTTGTGGAACATAACCTCTGAGTTTCCATTATTTTTTATGGGGACATTTGCTTTGCATTATAAGCATGTTTCTGGAACAAATTATGCATACAAACCAAGGTTTTACTCTAATAGGAAACACAGAGACAGATCTTTTTAAAAAGTAAAGGATTCCTCATTGTCCCCTAGCGCGAAGTGAACATGGAGCAGGCTGCTGGCACCTTGAAGATCTGGACTTCGGAGCACGTATTTGACCACCCTGGGAAACTGTAACAACAGCTGTGATGCAGAAATACCCAAACCCAATGAACCCCAGTGTGGTTGGAGCTCATGTGCAGGACAGACATATAGATCCCTCTGGAAAGCGGCACTGCCACAGACTTCTCAGCACAGAGTGGGGACTGCATTCCATTGTGAAGTCTATTATTGGTGCAGCAAGAACCAAAACATGTGCAAGAACATTCTGTAGTTTATCCTGCAGAGAAAACAATGGAACTTAAATCAACTAATATTTCATTTACAAATATGGTTTCAGTAGATGAGAGACTTATATATAAACCACATCCTCAGGACCCAGAAAAAACCGTTTTGACTCAGGAAGCCATAACCATGGTGAAAGGAGTCAGCCTCAGCAGTTACCTTGAAGGACTGATGGTAAGCACAGTATCTTCCAATGCTAATAAAGGCCAAGAAGCAATGGAATGGGTAATACATAAATTAAATGCCGAGATTGAAGAATTGGCAGCTTTGGCAAGAGGAAGCATGGCAGCGGCTGCATTTGCAGAGAAATGATAAAAAAAGTTGGTACACAGCACCAGGTCCCCCAGGTCTCTCCAAGCTGACAGTATATTTATTTGTTCATTAAAAAACACAACTAGGGACCAGGGATTTAGCTCAGTGGAGCTGCCGCCTGCCTCGCAAGCACCAAGTCCCAAGCTCAATCCCCGGTACCAAAAAAAGAAGAACTACATAGTTGCAAAAGACATTAATTTGTATTTGCATAAAATAACTTGCTTTGCTAAAAACCACAGTGTTTTGATTTGGTACTTAAATGATATTTCTGGAGTGAAAATTACCACTGAAGTAATAATAACTCCAACAAAAATAATATTTTATTGTATTAAAAAGTACAGCATTGGTTTGCCAAAAGTTTTGTAACTTAGTAAAGGGATTACCTTCCTTGGGTTTGTACTTTATGACAGCACACTATACCATGGGCAGGTTATGCTAACTAAAAAAATAAAGTCATTACCACAGTTTTGCAGCACTCTTGAACTGAACACGTAACACTTAAACAGAAGAACAGCTGTTCACATCTTTTAGCATGTCACATTTGCTTAACTTATAAATTGCCGTGTGTCAAAATCATGGTTTTGTAATTGCTAAGGAGTGATATGTCAAGTTATTTCAATATAATTATTTTTTGAGATAACTGTGACCACAAAACATTTTTACATGAGGAGCTGTACATCATTTGAAATTAATCAAATGATGTCTTGATCTGAAGCATAAATTTCAGTTACTTAATGTTTTTAATAATATGGTGCCACGGTGGGGGGGTGGGGGCATTGGGGAAGAAAATTAAGTACCAAACAGGGGAAATGGAATGGTCTACACTAAATAAACTGCACCGCTGGTTTTATTTATCGGAAATTCTTCTTTTGGATAGCAGAGTGGCTACAAGTGGAAAACAATCCAGAAAATGTATTTTATTTAGTATTTTGTACTGGGCAGTTAACCACTAAATGATATCTTTGGTACTTGGAAGTGTTATATGCAATTTTTGTTAGAAGGTCATTAGCTTTTGCCTTTATTTTACAGAGCTTAATATGATCAAATTTTAGTTGGGTTTCCTCTAAAGAACCAGTTAATACATATAAACCACAGAAACAGTACCAAACTTTTAAAATTAGTGTTTTTCTACTTAAAATATTATGTGGCTTATGAATTCTTAGGACATTTGTAAATTATGTTAAATTCTGATAAAGTTTGTTATTTTTTGTAACCCAAAATGGTTTTTACAACTAAAATACTATTTCAGCTAAAAAAAAGTGCTAAGTACATATTAATATTTGACAAAAAGAGACTTGTAAATTTGTGTAAATTATACTTGTTCTAAAAAAGGTATAATGCCTATCGATAAATTATTTCTAAACCAACCTTTATCACATCCTTCATTGGATTTTTTTACTCTGATCTAATGATAAAACATCTATAAATTTTCACTTTCCAATGCTTCTACTAAACTATAAACAGGTTCACAGTTCATTGAAAAGGACTAAACTGGAATAAGGTGTTGAATTACAGCTATTAAGCATCTCATCCTATTTAATATTAAGATGAACTTAAAGAACTGAAATGGCTTTCGTTAATAAAGACTTTCTTTTAACCATAATAAAAAAAAAAGTAAAGGAGACCAAGAGATGGAAGGAGGGGGGAAGGAGAAGAAAAGGGGGCATTAAAAAGTTAAGATGTATTATGTACATATACTAACCCCCATGATGAATATATTATGTATTGTGAACATTTATTAATAAAAAAAAATTTTTTTTTTTTTGGTACCGGGGATTGAACTCAGGACCTCATGCTGCTGAGCTAAATCCCCGGCCCAGTAAAAATAAAAATTTAAAAAGGATATATGACCACAGTGATACAAGCATACCCATGTTTCTGGCAACAAAATTCATAATAGTTAAATTATGGAAACAGTCTAGGTTCCTATCAACAGACGAATAGAGAGAAGAGAGAGACTAAAACAGAGAGAGAGACACAGAGACACAGAAAGAGACAAGAGTATCACTGGGCTGCAAAGGGAGATGAATTTGAGTCATTTGCATGAAAATGGATGGATCTTGAAACCATATTATTAAGTAAAATAAATCAGACAGAGTTAAAGTTCCTATTGTTTCTCTTATGTTAGAAAACTAAGATAAAAATAATTTAAAGAGTAAAATAAAGAAGAAACAGGGAGGTTAATTTTCTGGAGATGGGGAAAGCTAACCAGGAAAGAGAAGAGTGGGAAGGAGTTCAAAAATAATCAAGATATGATTATAATATCAATTGATAGATAAATGATATATAAAATGAATGTAATTATTACATATTACAAGCTTATATGAATTAATAAAAACACTATGAGATTTTCTCAAAAAATTAAAAATGGAACCAGGCATGGTGGCACATACCAGGTTGACGCAGCAATGACTTGTCTCAAAAAAAACATTATAAAAGGAACTACAATATGATCCAGCAGTCCCATTCATAGGTATTTATCTAAAAGAATTGAAATCGGGATCCCAAAAAGTTATTTGCATTCCCATATTCATAGCAGCATTATTCACAAGAGCCAAAAAGTGCAAGCAACCCAACTGTCCGACAATAAATGAATGGATACATAAAATATGGTCTATATAAAGTGGGATATTATTCACCCTTAAAAAGGAAACACAATCCTGCAATATGTGACAAAAAAGAGCCCCAAGGACACTGAGCTAAGTAAAATAAGCCAGTAACAGAAAGATAAATAAATACTATGATTCACTTACATGAGGTGGCTAAAGTAGTCAAATACAAGGTGACATAAAGTAGATTAATAGTTGCTAGGAGCTGAGGCTGAGGGAGTGAAGAATGCCAAATTATTATTTATTATTATTAGTTATTTTTTTATTTAACTACAGTGTTTCAGTGGGAGATCTTAATACCCCACTTTCATAAAAAGATAGATCAACTAAACAAAAAAATCAATAAACATCAGAGCTAAACCACATACTTGAACATATGGACTTAATAGATATCTACAGAGTATTCCAATCCACTACAAGAGAGTATACATTCTTTTCTGCAGCACACAGTACTTTTTCCAAAACAAACCACATACTAGTCCACAAAACCTACTTAAATACAATGGTACCTTGGTTCACAAACTTAGTTCTCTCCACAATTCTGGTCACAAACTGAACTGAATAAGAACTAGATATGAACCAAATTAAATTTTCCCTTAAAGTCAATACAATCTAACCACTGAATTTGATCTGGTTCTTGTCCAACTTGATTTGTGACCAAAATCGTGGAAAGAGTCAGGTTTGTGAACTGAGGTACCACTGTATGAAAGAATTGAAACTATTCCATGTGTACTATCAGACCACTGTGCAATGAAAATAGAAATCAATGACAAAAGAAATCACAGAAAAGGCAGAAGTACCTAAATCATTAACAGTACACTCCTAAACAACCAATGGGTCACAGAAGAAATAAATATATTTAAAATTTTCTGGAAGTTAATGACAATGCCTATAAACTCACTGAAACCTCTGGGACACTAAATAAACATTTCTTTGAAAAACATATAAATGGTCAACAATTATATGAAGAAATGCTCACAATCACTCATCATCAAACAACACAAGTCAAAACCCCAATGAGGTATCACCTTATTCCAGTAAGAATGGCTATTATCAAAAATATTAAAAATAACAAGTGCTAATGAGGATTTGAAGAAAAGGAAACCACTACACATTATTAAAGAGACCCTACATTAGTAAAGCCATTACTGAAAACAGTATAGTTTTCTCAAAATATAGAACTACCGTTTGATCATTATCCAAAGGAAATCAGTATGTCAAAGAGAAATCTACACTCCCGTGATTATACAGTACTATTCACAATGGCCAAGAAATTAAAATAACCAAAGTGTCCATCAACTAATGCAGAAAGAAAATCTGAAAGGAATACTATTAACCCACAAAATGAGAATAAAACCCTATCATTTGCAACAACACAAATTGAACTGGAGATAATTATAGTAAGTGAAATAAGGCAAGCACAGAAAAATAAGTGCCGCAAGAATAGAATAGTTAGCACCAGGGGCTAAGAAGAAAGAGTACAGGGCAGGGAACAAAGGGGAAAGGTTGATTAATAGATGCATAGTTAGAAGTTCTAGTGTGTTATGACCCAGTAGGGTGACTATAGATGACAATAATGTATTGTTTCCTTTAAAGAGATTGAAGAAAAGATTTTGAGTGTTTTCTATGAAAAAAACGTTAGAGGACATAAATATGCTTAACTTGATTTAAACATTACACAAGTTACGCATGTATCAAAGCATCACATGCCACCCCATTAGTATGTACAATTTTTAGGTTTTATTTATCAGCTAAAGATTAATTAAAAATAAAAATCTTTTTAAAAAGATCTAGGAGAATCTCTAATTTTATTTATATATATATATATATATATATATATATACACACACACACATATACCTAATACACACACACACACACACATCTAAACTCAAAAGCTATCAGAAATGAGAATCTACGACAGGAAAAAAAAGTTCTGTCACTCTGAAATGTTATCTTAGGTAAGTTTTAAGGTTTTAAGTCAATCACATTATGCAGCTATGCCAGTTAATCTTAACTGTCAAATACATTTAGAGACTACTAAAGAGGTTTGTGGATCACAGGGGCAAAATACTAATCAGTGGACTCCACTGATGTTCACAGCTAAATGTACTATTAGGAGGTGGAGCTCAGAGCAGGTGAGTCGCTGGGTGGGATACCTTTGGAGTACATAACACTGCAGCTCTTCCTGCATGTTCTGCTTCCCAACCACCACTGTTATGCTTTATAGCTAGATGTCTTCCCAAGGCCTCATGCACTCACAGGTTGGGCTTTTGGGAGGTGACTGGATCAGTGGGGCATGATGCTAATCAGTAAATTAGTCCACAGATGAGTTTATAGCTAAATGTAAGGTTGAGAGGCAAAGCCTGATCAGAGGGCCTGGGTCAAAGAACATCCACAGCTCTGAGGAGGAAAGGTTTTAGTTCACAGTCTGTAAGGTTTCAGTCCACAGTCAGCTGCCTTCAAGGCAGGGACACATGATAGAGAAACAATTCATGGCATGGTAGCAGGAAACACAGAACCAGATCATGAGGAGAGGAAAGGAGATATACTCTTCCAAGCAACATCCCCTGTGATCCACCGGCTCTAACTAGGCTTCAACTCCCAACATCATATTTAGCAATAAAGTCACCAGTGGACTGATCCACTGACCAATATCACGCCCTCAAGATCTAATAAGTTCCCAAAAGCCCAATGAATGATCACATGAGGCTTGTGGGGATCAGATAGATATAAGCCATAACATTCTGCCCCTGGCCTCTACATGTGTATGTCATGCCTGGGCTGAATGAAACCTTCACAGCAAACATGCCATTCTCAGCAAACAGGCTGCCCTTAACAAACAGAACGGATGGCCATGAAGCAACTTTAGGACAAAATATATAATCTCCCAGCTCTGAAGAGTCCAGTATTTTATACACACCTGTGGTGAGCATCCTTGGACCCTCAATCATAAACATTCCACTCCAGATCATAGCCCCCTTCTAAAACCTTATAAAAACCTAATTTCCCTCCAAGCTAGCTGCTGAAATCTTTCTCTGATTTCAGTCTCTGCTTGTACCCAGACAATAACAAAGCTTTTATTACTCACAAAAAGCCTGTGTTCAAGTGGCCTCTTGTGCATCATCTGTAATAGTGCATCTCTTCACAAAAAGTCCATTTAGTCCATCTCTAAGAGTTACCAAGGCTTAAAAGTTAACAAGTAACCCAGACTTAACAATTCAGTACAACAGTTCTTGGACTGAAAAGTCCAAGTCCAAAGTCTCTTTTGAGATTTAAGGCAAACTGTTAGCTATGAGCCTCTGTAAAAATCAAAAGGAAGTTAAACAGTGCCAATATATAAAGGCATCAGTGAAACATTCCCATTCTAAAAGGGAAAAACAGGGGATAGAAAGAAATAGGACCAAACCAAGACCAAATTCCAGCAGGGAAAACATTAAACCCTGTAGCTCTGTGCCTAGGACCCAAGGCAAGACATGGCAAAAGGTAAGCTCCAACATCTGGGGCAGCCCTGGCCCCTACAGCACTGCCAGTGGTTTTAGCCCTCACAGCTTCTCTCTTGGTCCAGCTTTGTGCACTACTTGCAGCTTTCCTCAGATATTCCAAGTTCCTGACTTTTCCAGTATCCTGGGGTCTCCAAAGCACTTTTGGCTTCACACTCATAGCTTCATGGACTGCGCTCTAAGGGACATACTGCCTGGCCTCCCAGGCCTCTTTCTGAAATCTGGGTGGAAGCCTCCCTGTTGTCACAACTCTTGTATTCTGCGTGCTTTAAAACCAGCACCACATGGATGACACCAAGGTCTGCTGCAAGCTGGAGCAGTAGCTGAGCCCTTTTGTATCTTGCTGGTGGTCGCAAAGGCCTCTTGAGTGCCAGGATGGCTGAGCTTGGTAAACTGATTCCCTAGAAATCAACTCCCTAGGCAGCCCTTCTTCAACAGAGTACCCTGGGGCTTTCTTCAAGTAAATTCTTTCAGCCTTGCACCCCTGAGCCAATGAAGGGAAGGATCTTGCTTTTTCCTGGGAGGGCCTCAAGCCATTTTTCCTATTGTCCTGCTGTACAGTTCTTGGTTTCTTTTTAGTGCTAATATTTTCAGTAAAAAGGTTCTGTTTTGCTCCATCTCAAGAGGCCCCCAGAAAAGGATTCCTTTCTGGTAAAACTCAAACCTTAAAATCATTAAGCTGTGCCTCTTGCTCTTGATTCTTAAGTACAGCGAGCTATCAGCCCCCAACAGTAGATATGCCACAATCTCAACATTAGACTGCCTTGAAATTTCCTCCACCAGTTTAACTGGTCCCCTGTTCTTAACCTCAGTATCCCTCAAAGACACAGAACAGGAGCAAATTATAGAAAAATTTTCTGTCAGAGCATAACACAAATGTCGTGGAGTACAACTACCAACAGAGTTCTTGTTCCCAACTGAAGTCTCCTGAGCTCAGGCTTTCTATATGCTTTTTTATCAGCATTCTGGTCTTCTGAGCTTTAACTAGAATCTCCCATCAAGCTCAGCTTTTTGCATTCCGAGGCTGCTTCTTCAGCTGGCATTCCCAAACCTTTCCAAACATCTCGCACAAACCAGTTCCAAAGGCTTCTGAACCACATGGTCAAGTATAGACACAGCAACAACCCTACATCTGTGGTACCAAAATCTGTCTTACTTCCCTCATTGGTGGGACACAGTACCCAACACCTACAACTTAAAAGAGGAAAGCTTATTTTGACTCAGGTTGTAGAGCTTTCAATCCATAGTGAGTTGGCTTCAAGGCAAGGTAGCATGGCAGAATGAGATCCAGGCCCCCCGTGACCCACCTCTGACCAGATTCAACTCCCTATATCACATTTAGCTATAAATGCATCAGTGAACTAATCCACTGATGAGTATCATACCCCATGATCCAATCAAGCTCCAAAAGCCCAACATATGATCACATGAGATTTCAGCAGGAACATTCACATATAAACAATAAAAAAGCAGATGTCTCTGTTATTCCTCCCTTGATCTTCCTCTCATTGCTGACTACCACAACCTGAACTGCATCTCCTCTGCCATTTTGCCCTGCCTTGAAGTTATTGGAATGTGGACTGAAACTTCTAAAAACTCTGAGCAGAAATAAATCTATTCTCATATAAGCTGTGTGTAACAGGTACTGTGTCCGAGCAACAAAGGAAGTCACTAAGACAGACTTTTGGTACCAGAGAAATGTGGTCTTTGCTGTGGTCTTTGTTACCTGACCATGTGGTTCAGAAGCCTTTGGAACTGGATTGCATGAGGAGTTTGGAAAGGTTTGGAGATGCCAGCTGGAGAAAGAGCCCTAAAATGCTGTAAGCCAAGCTTTATGGGATATTGTGGGCAGAGTTTAGATGATGAGAATGTTGACAGTAATGCACTTGATAAAGACCTGGCTCAAGATGTTTTAGTAGAAAAGGTCTTTCTTGGCAGTTGGACTCCAAGCCATGTTATGTTATGCTCTGGAAGAAAAGCTGTCTGCATTTTGCTCATGTCTGGAGGCTTTGTGAAAGACAGATTAAGCGCAGCAGACTAACCTGGCAGAGGAAATTTCAAGACAGTCCAACATTCATGTGTTTTCGTGTCTACTATTGGGGGCTTTTAGCTAGTTCAATCTGGAGAATCAAGAGCAAAAGGCACAGCTGAATGATTTTAAAAGTTTTGAGTTTGGCTAAAAAGTAAGCACCAATAGAGTCCTGCAAAGATGAAACACGGGAGAGCTTTGTTGCTGAAAAAATCAACATTAAAAAGAAGGCAAGTACTTTGGAACAGGACAATAGGAAAACTGGCTTAAGGGCATGTGAGGAACTGTACAGGATCCACTTTTCACAGGTTCAAAATTGAAAAATTAAAAGACTATGCTTTGATAAGAGAGCTCCAGCATACTCTGTTGGAGAAAGCCTGCTTAAGGAATTGATTCCCTTAGATTCAGTTCACCACACTCAGCCACTCAGGCACTTGGAAGGTTCTGCAAACAACAGCAAGATGCAAAGTGTTCAGCTACTGCTCCAGCTGACAGCAGAACTTGGCAACATCCACATGGTGCTGGTTTTACATGCACACAGAATGCAAAAATCATGGGGACAGGGAGACTTCTGCCCAGATTTCAGAAGAAGGTCTGGGAGGCCAGGCAGTGTGTTCCTGAGAGCAAAGTGCATAAAGCTGTATGAAGCCAAATGTGCTGTGGAGATCTGAGGATCCTGGAAAAGCCAAGAACATGGAATCTCTGAGGATATTCCAAGCAGTAAGTAGTGTACAAAGCTGGATCAAGAGAGAAGCCATGACGGTTAAAACCACCAGCAATATCATAGGGGCTGGGATTCGCAAGCCATTTGGAGTTCATCTCACTACAACTTTCCCTGGCTGCTTTATATGATCTAGGACTTAATGATTTCCCTGTTGTATTTCTGCCTTGCTTTGATCCATTCCTTTCTATCCTCCAACTTCTACCTTTTGGAATGGGAATGTTTACCCTATGCCTTTTTATGTTAGAAGTTTTTAACTTTCTTTTTTACTTTTACAGGGGCTCAAAGAAAAGAGTTTGCCTTAAATCTCAAAAGAGACTTTGGACTTTGACTTTTCAACAATGCTGCAACTGTTAGTAGTTTGGTAACTCTTAGAGATGAATTAAATACATTTTCACAAAGACATGTCCATAAGACTTTTGGGGTCCAGGGGTGAAATGTTACAGTTTGTATCTAGATGTCCTCCCAAAGCCTCATGCACTCACAAGTAGGACTTTTGGGAGGTTATTGGATCATGGGGGCATGATACTCCTCAGTGGACTAGTCCACTGATGAGTTTAGAGCTAAACGTGATATTCACAGTTGAAGCCTGGTTTGAGAGGATGGGTCACTGGTGGCATGGCTTGGAAAGATATAACTCCTTCCCTCCTCCCTTGATTTCTATCTGCTTCTTGACTGCCATGCCTTTAGCTGCTGCTCCTCAGCCATGCAATTCTGCTTTGGAGCTTCTGTCTATGTAAAGAAGTTCTACAAACTGTGAGCTAAAATAAACTTCTCCTTTAAGCTGTGGGTGCCAGGTATTGTGTCCCAGAAACAAGAGAAGTGACTGAGAAGGCCATGAAGTAAGAAGATTTACCACCCCCTTGGCCTGCCAAGTTGATGTTACTGCCTTGGAGCCAGACAACCATGAAATGAAAACTCTGTATTTCTGAACCAAGTTAAACTTTTTCTCCCTTAAGCTGTGACTGTCAGGTATTTTGTCCCAGTGACAGGATACACAAAACTTAATTGAGTAGATGTTATCACAGCAAGAGCTAACTTAAATTTCTAATCAAGTTTTATTTTTAGCATATCAGTAGACTCTATATATTTTTTTAAATAAGTCTTCATTCTGAGAAGACTTCAGGTTTTGGAATAAGAAAATAAAATAAATTTAAATCTAAAGTTAGACATGTACTAGCTACCTAGGTAAAATTCAAAAACTCACTTAACCAGGGCCAGGGATTTAGCTCAGTGGTTTCGCCACCTGCTGCGCAAGCGCAATGACCCAAGTTGGATCCCTGGTACCAAAAAAAAAAAAAAACTCACTTAACCTCTCTATGTCATTTATTACATTTGGATAATAGCACCTACATTTAGTTGACTAGGGTAGAAATTACATAACACATGTAATAAAACTAATGTGTTAACTAGTATAAACCATGATTTAAAATTAACTTTTACAATTATTATAGACAGTTAAGTTAGATGAAAATATTATAGCCAGTCAGACAGGGCTAGGCCCTTGAAGAAGTCAATGCAGAAGATAAGAACATATTATAACTATGGCTGGAGGAGCATTCATTGAAGGCCAGGCCTCAAGATAAAGATAAAATGATATACCTACATATTTCCCAAGACATAAAGGATAATAATTGATATTCTAAATAGGTATCAGTCACCTTGGGTAGGAGACCAAGACCTCATGACCTATCCCTTCCAGGAAAGGTCCCTGACCTATGGCTTCTAGGAAAGGTCCTTGTTCTCTCCATGTACATTTATTACATGAGTTGCTTCCCCATTGGATGGATATAACCTAAGGTACTATACTTTTAATCTTATTGGTTAACCACAGTTTGCCCCACCTTTATGCTCACCTTGTAATTTTGTACCCATCTCATGATTTGGTCTATAAAACTTCTATGAGAAGTGAGCTCGTGGGCAACTCACTTTCCGGACTCCCTCCTGTACCTCTCAGGCAGGAGCTGTCTATTCCTCAATAAATATTTCCCACTCTTAAATCTCCACTATTCCTAGAATTCGTTCAATTTAAAAAAACACAAACTTGGCATATCAGACATCTAACAAGTTCAGAGTTATATTTCCCCTATATTATTTAGAGGCCCTATATCATCCCTATATCACTATCACTCTATCTTTAAGACATTCACAAAAAATATTTTAGTATGAAGCTTAAATTAACAAAAGTCATCAGAAATAAATTTAAGCTTATACTTTTATTAAAGCTTTTAAAAATAATGGCCCACACCTGGATTTTTAATGTAGCAAACTTTTTGGCATATGAATTCATATTACATAAAGACTGAATTGAGACAATCATACAAGTAGTTCTACATACCATAATGAAAGAGAATTCCAAAGGTGGGCCTGAATCTAATTTAGCAATTCCATCTAATAACTGAGAAATTAACAAGCTTTCAAAACAAAATTAGGGTTACATGTAAATTAATGCCACTTTTTAGATTCCTACATATTCATAATGGGACAATTTATGAAAAGGCATTATAAACTATGGCAAATCTAATGATACTTCATTTTCTGGCATTCTGTAAATTATTAAGTCACTTAATATTTAACAGAAAATAGAAAATCTATTTATTCTTTCTCTTCTTTGCTTATTCAATGAACAATTAATGTAACAAGATACAGTGGTCAGAAGCCCTAAATACATAGGTAGAAGATTAGAAGTTTGTTTTGGGAGGTGATGTGGGCATAGAGATTTAAACTATGCTTTATTTCACACTTCTGTCTTCCATTAACTTCCTTTTATCATCACTTTTAAGGGAAAACATAATCCTGGATATTTTTTCTAGTTAAGATTTTTCTAAGTTTAAATTTTGATGATCCTTAAAAAAAAGCCACATACTCCTACCTGTTAGCTAAATTTTACAACAATCAAATATGAAGCCTATAATACAGAGCACATTTGAGTTTCATATATTCATACATATATATAAGTGAAAGGGCAGATGTGAAGTTTCCAAGCCTCTTGGAGAATTATTTAAATATCAAAATCACTCATGAGAAAATTAAAATGATACATCTGGTTTATTCTCAAAAGAAACAGGCCCCATTCCAAATAATACAATAGAAAAACTTATATGTTATATATTTCACATATTGTTGGTAAAAATTAAATAACTGCAGTTTCTTTTCTACCTTAAGTTTTTATACATATGCATGTTTAATTACATTTTAAACTTCTATAGAGTATTCAGGAAGCATTAAATGCTACCATTCATAAGACTTACGAATCAACATGCAGAACCCTCTGGCCACTCCTTGAACATGCAGCTGCAAAGATGGATTCAGGCAAACCTATAAAAACACATACCTATATCATTTAGAATGTAGAAATATATATGTACATATATATTTTACATAAAATTTTCAAGTCATGCTATCATTGTATAGAATCACTGAACAAAAAGAATTTTGCTTGTTCAAAATTACACTTTGTAGGGCCTGGGATTTAGCTCAGTGGTTCTGCCTCGCAAGCGCAAGGACCTGAGTTCCATCCTGGGTACCAAAAAAAAAAAAAAAAAATTACACTTTGTATTAATTACACTGTTAGAGGTTCCTTAAACATATACCACTGCTACTGAAATTTTTGTGTAGATGTTTTAAGAGACAAAATTTAAATTTTTTCACCTGAAAATTAACATAAATGAGCAACTATAAGAGTACTGTTTATATAAATCTGATGTTTTCAAGTGCATTGAAAGATAAGAATCTGTATTATGTATTCTAGAAATGAAAATAAAAAGTTATAGAGTGGAAAATGGAACTCAGATCTAACTCCAAAGCTACAATGCCTCTAAGGGCATTTTTTGGTTTAAGAAATATGGTCAGGTGTGGTGGTACGTGCCTGAAATCTCAGCACTCGAGAGGCTGAGACTGGAGAATCACTGTGAGTACAAGGCCACCCTGAACTACATAACAAGATCCTGTCTCAAAAAAAAAAAAGAAAAGATGAAAGCTAGTTTAAAAGGAGGCCATTTATAAGAAATAATACTTTGCTTTTGGTCAGTAAAGCAACACTCTGTCTTAAAAAACAAAGAAAAAATAAGATAGAGAGTTTAATACAATTCTGTAGAGCTACCACAACCATGCAACATCCCGATCCTCTTGTACTTTTACCTAGTAGAAAAAAAATTGCACTACTGTTTTGGCAAGAGTTTAAACTATACACAAAAATCAAGGATTTCAGGAAAAGATAATTATCTTTTTCATATAGAAAAAGTAATATGCACATGGAAGCAAGTGAAATAATCTCTAGTTAAAAACCACATTAAACACAAGGTCTAGCTGCCTTCAGGGAAGAACTACTTTTCTAGGATTGAACACTGGGTATATGTTTGGTTCCAAAAAAAAAAAGTTCTGATGCAATGTACTGAATATAACCATTAAATATCAATCATTGGAAACAAGCCATCACAAATTTCTAATATTCACTTTGTATACAGTTCAAGAAAACAAAATGAAAATTTTTAGGGCAGAGACAAATAGGAGGAATAAAGCTTTACACTGTTAAGCAAACAAAGTTCTTCACTTAGAACTATTCTAATATCTTTTATCCTAAGATTATCTGAACTTTTTGCCACACTTTAATTTCCTTATTACATAATGTAATCATTAGGTACTTTAAAAGCTGATAAGCAACTTAGTTAAAAGGACAACAGCAGGGCAGGGGATTTAGCTCAGTGGTTCCAAGGCCTGCCTCGAAAGCACAAGGTCCAGAGTTAGATCCCCTCACACCAAAACAAACAAACAAACAAACAAACAAAAAAAGGACAACAGCAAAGAAAAATTTGGAAAGCAGAATTAGTATATTAAAGATTAATGCTCTTTGTATAATAATGAGACCATTAGTAATAGTCCTTAAAATTACAGGATTTTATGCTTCCCACCACGTTTTAACACATATCATTTATTTTTTGTAATCCTGGGAAACAGTATTACCCATGTAAGGAAACAGATTCTAGCATGTTGCTAAATATGTATCAAGTAATTCAGTATCTCCAACTGAAATTACCATGGTAAGTCACTACATCCAACTTGGACATAGCTTTGAGAATGAGGATTTAAGGGCAGTACAAGGAAAACAATGAAATGAGCAGTTTCAATTGACTGACCTAGACTTCAGTCTTTCTTTTATTGGTTAACTACTTGCACAACCTCAGCTAAGTCACTTGGCTTCTCTGAGTCTCTGATGCTCTATCCATCAATAGGAATATTACCATCTACCTCATAGGATTCTTTAGTTGTTAGTAGGGGTATTTACCTTATGAACTCTATCTGCTTTTATTACCCTTTAAAATATATATTAGAAGCACTATACTTTTATCTAACACTACTGCAAACACCAATTTCAATAGCAGTCAATAATATTACTCTCTTCTATTTGGCCCCAAATAGCTGTTATTTTGGATAGACAGATATGTATGTGGATACTTCCATGCCTGCAATCAATTCTGTCAGAATTCAGGTCTCGGCTGATAAAGCAAAGCCAAGAATGGATTACAATACTTGAGTCCAAGTTATATAAAACCAAAAGGACTATCATTTGTGTTTTTCTCCAATACTTTCATCCAGACACCCCTACAGGTTTGTGAAACAAATAGGTTATTCCAATGTTAAACAGAAAGGGCTTATAATCTTCGTGATTAAAAGAACAAACAATGCAGTTAGCAATGTCTTTCTGGCCAAGATTACATATTTCTTCCCATTCATTCAATAAACAGTTCTTTGAGCATGGAAAGCACAGATTCCCTATAACTACATGCTAAAGAAAACAAATGGAAAAAGAGAAAAAGGGAGGAAGGGGAGAGGGAAGGCAGAACAGAGCAGACTGCTATAGGCAGTGAGAAAAAAAAAAAAGATCAAGTAAATTATCCTAGCCTAACAGATCCCAGTCTAAAGAACAAAATTTAGAAATTAAAATAATTAGTATATTTCAACCTGTTATAGGAAAACAATGCAAGAAAACACTCCCACCACAGACAGAAGTACTGCAAAGCTCCAGAGAACAAAAGAGAAACAGCTAGGTCTTTCAGGATCTCCAACAACCTAAATTTAAGAATGTAGAAAGAAAAGGAAAAATGCAAGGGAGCATTCTTAAGGCAAAGAGTAAAGTTAAGGAGACCAGAAGGTGAGGCTTTAAAAAAAAAAAGAGTACATCCACCTACTTCACTTAGCATAATGTTTGCAAGGGTCATTTATGTTGCATCATAGTATTTCATTACTTTTCGTTAATTACCAAGTAACATTCCATTATATGGGTATGCCAGATTTTCTTTACCCATTCTTCTGTTAATGGACATTTAAGTTGTTCTCACATCTTAACTACTATGAATATTGCTGCAACAAACATAAAACAGGGCACAGAATGACAAATATTGCATGATTCTACCTATATAAGGTACCTAAAATAGATAAATATATGGACAGTAGAATGGTGGTTGTCACGGGTTTTCAGGAAAAAGAAATAGAAAGTTGTTAATCAAGGGGCATAAGTATCAGTTATGCAAGATGTATAAGATCTAGAGATCTGTTGTACAATACTGTAGCTATAGTGACCACTGTATTGTACACTTGAAAATTAAGAGGGTAAATTTCATGTTAAATGTTCTTACTACAATACAACAAAATTTTAAAAATAAAAGAATGGTTAAAACCAAATTGTGGAGTTTGAACTTGAACATTTAAGAAGTGAAGTCTTAAAAAGGATTTTAACCATAACAGCATAGTAAAATCAATGTTTCAGAAAAAAATAAAACAACCTCACATCACAGCACAGAAAATAAGCTTGCATAAAACTGAAGGCTTAAGTTTTTAAAAAACTTCCTATTTAGGAAAAAGTAACACAATTGTCTTTTGACAATTTAATAAAATGACTGCTTGCTTTGTTTAAACTAGTATTTATAAGCTCAACTTTAATAACATTTGAACCTTTGATTAAATACAAAACTTCTTTTAATAACTTAAAAAAGTTAACATCTGAATCATTACTCAAATTCACAAAACATCCCTATATGGCATTTATATGAAATATAAATATCCTTATAATGAATTATACAATTCCTCCCTCGAGGAAAAGCCAGACATGAGCTAGAAATAGATAACCTAGATGAAGGTGAAATCCCACACAGCATTCAATGGGAAACACTGTATAAAATGTGTGAGCACATATATACAAGTATATTTTCAGCTGTTAAATGGGGCTAATAATATACTTCTTTATCCCCATTTAAGGAAGGACGGTCCATAATGATATGAAACACCTTATAAAATGCTTCCTGGTAGGTCACTGACATTTGATAAATACTAGTTCTCTTCCTTCCACATCCTACTCCTTCAATAAGTTCAGATATTTGAAAGAAATAAAGGCTATCACTTGTTTACCAATTAGGTATATTCAAAAATGTAATAATTTAAAATCATTTTTAAAGTCTTTATAATATACATACTATAAAAGCTCATCAACTACTGGCTATCATTTAAGCTTTTCATATTGAACATTATTATTAAATTAGAAAGGCTATACCAAAGAACTTTCTCTGCCATAGCAGTCCATGAAACTGTAATTCTGATGCACAATCGGCAACACTGACAGTCAAGTCATTTTATTAAGAAGGTAAATATAAGGTATGAAAATAGCATTTCATAAGAGGTGTGATAGAAGAAACTGAGGTTTGGTTCATCACACCCTTCCCTGTTGAGGTTTTGTGATAAACCTGGCAACTACAAATAAAATATATCACAAGAATACCATTATGTATGGTCCCAGCTTTCATTATTTTCTAAAACCTGTCTGGTAAAATAAAGATGTTTCATTATCAAATGAAAGAAGTAGACTAAAATCAAAGAAAAATGGTAGGAAATTAACACTTTCAAGAATCTTACCTACAATATTTTATAGAAATGAGACAATTTTTCATTCATTTTTCAAACTCCCCCTTTAATCCAAATTGTTAATGTTAAACCTCATCCTTTATCACTATAATACTTAAATTAATTCTCTATGACATATTCTTGAAATTGTATTACTGTCTGAAATTGATTCCCTTACACCATTCTTATCTTATCTTATATAAGATAAACATAAAGCATTTACACCATTCCCAGCATATCAAACTATAAATAACAGATTCCACTGACAGGACTTTGATGACCTGACAAACCCAAGTGCTATAGCCCACATCATAGAAAACCATAAATCACTATTTTATAGAACATTTCAAAATGGATTCCTGCTTTCTACCTTGAAAGTCATTTAATGTGTTATTTATAACTAGTGAAGATCAGAATGGAAAGAAAATTACATAGAACCAGATAATTTACTATGACTGCTTTTATAGAGAATAATTTCTTTTTTAGGAAAAAAAAATACTGAGAAGAAAAAAAAAACTTGTGAATACAAAAAGCTTTTAGAGAGACACTTTATTTTGCTACTTCAACAATCCCATGTAGAGCCTTCATGCCCTAAACAAAATATAAATAACATTTAGTACAGAATTGACTAGCAACTAATACAAAGTTGCAACTGCATGCTTCACTCATGTTGCAGCCACTAAAAAACATGACATCACAAAATTAGGCAGAAACTAAATTTCAACTCTGATTCAAGTAGTTTTTTTGACTCCTACCTTAAATCTTACAAAGTTTATATCATAACTCTACGTTTCAGTGGCTACCTTATCCAGAAAAAATAAACTATGAGGAAAGTAGCATAGAGAATTAAGAACGGATAAAAATACCTTTTTATTAATAATTATTTTAATTAACTTTGGTTTCTCACAATTTACCAAACTTATTTAAAAATGCAGCAATTTGAAATCGATGGACTTCTTCCTCATGAAAGTATTGTATCTATGAATTGTTTAGAATTTGAGAAAAATACATTTCATTAAAATTTTAATGCAAATTTTCTCTTAATTTTAAAAACTCCAGTATAATGTAAGCTCCTAGGAATAAGTAATAACAAGAACACTGCTTCAGTATTCACAGAAGTAAAATGAAAGTCAGGAGGAATGGCTTCTTATTTTCCAGTTTATATGAAATAACGTGTGACATCAGGAAAATCACTTACCCTCTCTTCAATTCAGCTCCTATATGGATATCTTTATTAGATAAAATAAAGGGCTTGGAGTAAGTTATTGAATGGTTTTAAGTTTCCAAAAGGTGAATGGCATTGCTAGTTCAACAACCTTAAACTGGCTTCTATTCTGGACAAAAGACTTGAATAAAAACATAATAGAATTTTGGAAACACTGTAAAGGGAGCAGCTGTAGAGTCTCCTTCAAGAACCCACACAAAAACAGTGCACACAAGACACCAGTTCTCAAATTTCAGATTACATATTTAATTATTTCCTGGAAAAAAAAAAAAAAGAGAAAGACCTAAAATAATGAAGCAAGAAAAGCTATCCTAGCCAATAGTCAGTATTAAAAACACGAAGATCCACAACACAAAAGGATCCTGTTTGAATTTCATTAAAGGTCTATTTTAAAAACAGGAGAAAACTGAGCAACATAACATTCCAAAAGACAAGGAAAGCATGCCAGAAAGACATGCACGCAAATTAGATGAAAACATTAACTTAAGTATGTTAATATTAGCTAAAAGAAATTAAGAAAACAGCAGAAACTCTGGGGGAACATAGTAAATCAGAATTACAAAAGCTCAAAAGTAAAGAGATTGGAGAAATGCAGTATTTAAAAGGAGGGAAATGGCTTTAAAAGAAATAATTTTTAAAATCATCTCAGAAATGAAAACTAAACTAGGAGAAGGACAAGAGTAAAGAAACTAAAAAAAAAAATGCACATGCAAGGTAAAACAGTTAATTTTGTACTAACCTGAATTTATTGTCTCACTAAGTCAAAGAATAAAATCACAGACAAAAGGAGGGTGTCAGGAGTGTTTACCGGAAACAAGTAGGCAGATAGCTCCTAGATATTTATCCAAGGAGGGAATTTTGAAAGTGGAATGGCACTTGTACTCCCTTTGTTTTGATCTTATATAGATAAGCAGCACCCAGAAACTTGTTTTAAACAGGTGGCTCTGTGGGTTTTAGAGTTTAAAGAAAATTAGTTTTATAGCTGGGCAAGTTCAAAAGAAACAGGTTATTCTGTATTTTTTGAAGGGAGGAGCTGTCAACTAGGGAGGAGCATATTTTGCCAAAGAACCTTTTCCAGGGAAAGAGGAATCCTTATCCATTTTTATTTAAACTTTTACCCTTCCTGTGTTTAGCTGTAGGACTTTAATTAGCCCTTAACTCAGAGTGTGCACTATTTTTTTTTTTTAATTTAGCCTACACCTTAAACTGCCCTTTTACTGAGTGTCTACTTACAGGCTAACCAATCCTATTACACTCTTTAACATTCCATTACACTTTACTACACACCCTGTCATTAGGGAAGATGGGCAAAAGTCTTGATGTAGCTTTTTTGTTGCTGATGTTGCTGGGGGCCAGCAGTGAGGGATTTTTTTTTTTTTTATTCAAGTGCTAAATTTAAGGAGCCATTGACAGGTTTATAGGGTGTAATGATACTGAAAAGAATTAAAGGACATCTTTAGACCTTTTACAATTTTAGGAAACAGTGCTACTGATCATAGTCTTAATACCCATTATGAAAATGTATCTTATTTGTACAACAGAACATTTAATCAAAACCAATAGATGGAGATCAAATTTTAAATGACAAAATTTAAAGAGATGTTGAAAATTTTGATTATTTTATATGTCTACATATAATGTATGTTGTATAACAGTATTATTTATATGTATTAAATTTATGTAGTCTTAACTCTGTAAATAACTTCAAAGCTTAGACTCATAGCCTACTTTCTTTATAGATGTATATATGTCTCTAGTCTCAGAGATTTGTACAATGTGCCATAAACTAAGATAGTAGTTATTTAAGTAATCAGAAACTGATTATTGAAAACATTTTACAGGTTAACATTTCAATACTCTTTAACCTTTAAAATTCAGTAACTTAAATCACAAAACTCTAATAACGGAAAATATAAGAAACTATCTTGGCTCTCTCTCTCTCTCTATATATATATACATATATATACATATATAACTAAGAGTACAAAAAACCTTGTCGTTTTCAGACATAGAAAAATTTTACCATCTTAATTATAGCCAACTTGACTATATATCATAGCAATTTAATAATGTATCTTGCAATGTACCACAGTAAGACTGGAGAAAATAGGAGAAGTCACCTATGAGCGGAAAAAAACTGAAGCAAATTGGTTTAGGCAGCTGCTTTTCTAGTCACAGTGGGGAGTTTTGTGTGGCAGATCCCCAAGCCCTAGAGGCTCCCATTTATTGGTTTACCTTAACAATTACTTTAGATGACTCATGGGAGCCAAAATATAGCAGTTAGCACTCTTAAGCTATTATATTATCTTCAATCAAGGCAAAACATTCAAGTTATAGTACACAGAAAACAACAGACATTGTATTTATAAGACCAATTTTTTAGATATTGTCTCAATGGCTAACAACCTGAATGAAATTATATCACCAACTTTAAAGATATCTTTACCTTTATCTTACCAACTGTCTTAGTTATTTTTGTCGTTGTTGTTGAGACAAAATATCTAACATTGGTAAGTTAAGGGAGGGAAGATTTATTTAGCTCACAGTTTGTAGAGGTTTTAGTCTATAATTACCTGGCTCAAAGGCAGGGTAGCACAGCAGACAGGAATCACAGGAGAAATAGTTCATGGTAAGCAGAAGGTACCAAAGCTACAAGGACCGACCACAGCTCTTTTTATTTTTTATATTTCATCTAGGGTATTTAGGGTGGGCAGCAGTCACACCCTTAATCCCAATGTCCTTGTACCATGAATTAATCCCAGCATCACATACTCTATATTTAGCCACCTCTGAAAAAGCCACAGCTATGACTGCATGAGGCTTTGGGGGGATATCTAGACATAAGCTTTAAGATTTCCCTGGCACCCCAAAGATTCATGTACACCCCTTCATGTAAAAGGCATTTAGTCTATCTCTAAGAGTGGCCAAAGTCTTAACATTTTTAGCATTGTTAAAAAATGTAAGTCTAAAGTCTCTTTTGAGATTTAAGGCAAACTCAGCTGCAAGCCCCTGTATAAATAAAAAGAAAGTTAAACACTTTTAATATTTAATGGCACAAGATACACGTTTTTATTCTAAAAATTACAAATAGGGGGACATAAAGGAATGGGACCAAAGCAAGTCTAAAATCCAGCTGGGCAAAAATTAAGACTTGTAGTTTTACGTCTAGCATCCATGGCAATCTGTGGCAAGATGTGAACTCCAAAGGACTTGGTTGGCTCTGTCCCTGTGGCACTGCCAGTGACTGTAGCTCTCTTGGCTTCTCTCTTAGACTGGTTTTGCTCCCTCCTTGCAGCTTTCCTCAGATGATCTACATTCTTGGCTTTTCTAAACTTTTGGGGTCTCTACACCTTAGGCTTTACAATCACAGCTTCATACACTGCCCTCTCAGAGGCCCACTGCCTGGCCTCCCAGGCCTTCTTCTGAAATCTGGGTGGAATCCTTTATGATCTCATAACTCTTGCTTTCTGCATACACCTAAAACCAGCACCACATGGATGATCCCAAGTTGTGCTGCCAGCTGGAGCAGTAGCCAGGCTTCTTTTTCTCTTGGCTTTAGGGGTTAAGTGCCTAAATCTTGAGGAACAACTTTTCTAGGCTCCTACTATTCTGGAACATGGTGCTCTAGAGCTCTCTTCTCAAAGCAGTCTTTTACTTTTGCAATTTTGAGGCTGCAAAGGCTGGAGTCCTCCTGTTTGGTGTGATGTCCTCAGGCCATCTTTTTAATTTTTGTTTGTTTCTTTTTTCCACAGCAATCAAGATCTCTTCTGTTCCATCTTTGCAGTCCACAGGTAGGTTTGTTTCTTTGTTTGTTTGCTTGCTTGTTTGTTTGAGACAGTGTCTTGCTTTGTAGTTTAGCCTGGCCCTGAGCTCACTATGTAGCCCAGGCTGGCCACAAAATCGAGGCAATCCTCCTGCCTCAGCCTCCCAAATGCTGGGATCTGCCACCACACCTGGCACAGTCCACAGTTTTACTGATACTTTTTTTTTGGCAGGGGGAGGGGATTTACAATGTTTTAAATCATTTTGCTGGGCTCTTTGCTCTTTATTCTTAACACAAGTCTGGCTGCCCCCAACAGTAGCCATGCCACCGACTGCCTCAACATTAGACTGTCTTGAAACTTCTTCTGCCAGATTAATTAGTATGGCACCCTTAATCTTAGTCTCAGGCAAAGTCTCTGGAGATGAGTAAAATGCAGACAAACTTTCTGCCAAGGTATAACACATATTGGTTGGAGTCCAGTAGCCAATGGAGTCCTCCCCAGCAGAAACTTCCTGAGCCTGGTCTTTACCTGCAGGATTTCTATCAGCCTTTTGGTCTTTTGAGCTGTGACCAGAATCTCCCATCAAGTATAGGCTAAGATGTTCCAGATCTTTTTTAGCTGGTATCCCCAAACATTTTCAAACTTCCCACAAGCTAGTCCCAAAGGTTCCTGGTCAGGTATAGTCACAGCAACAAACACACTCCGGTTACCAAATTCTGTCTTAGTTACTTTTCTCATTTTTGAGACAAAATGTCCAACATCTACAAGTTAAGGTAAGAAAGGCTTATTTAGCTCACATTTTGTAGACCCCTTAGTTTATAACTGGCTGGCCCAAAAGAAGGGTGTCACAGCAGACAGGCATCACAGAAAAGAAACAGTTTATGATGGGCAGAAGGTAGCAAAGCAACAAGGCTTGATCACAGCTTTTTATTTTTTTGTATCTTATCTAGGCTAACTAGGGTGGGTAGCACTCAGACCCTTAATCCTAGTTGTCTTTATCTTGGCATTATACCATGAATTGATCTCACTATCACACACTCTAGATCTAGCCACCTCTAAAAAAGCCCCACCTATGACTACATGAGGCTTTAGAAAAACATCTGGACACAAGCCATAATACCAATCTATTTAAACTAGCTTATTGTTAAGCCATGTGAACAATTAGCATTTGGGCTAATATCATGAGTGTTTATCTGTAACTAAAATAGAATACATACCTGAAATTTACACATAGAAATACACATACTAACCCAATCATATACGACTATGACCTTTATGTTATCTAACCATTTTTTTTTTTTTTTAACCTGTAAGCCTCATGTAAGACTAGGGCCTACAAGATTTTTAACACTTTAATGTTTTAAGTGAGTTTGGCTACCCCCCAAAACCTATGTAACTTTTTAATGGAAAATCTCAGAAGAGACAGAAGATAACAACAAAATTAAAAAGGAAATTAATATGAGCTCAAAAGTCTTTAATGAAGCAGCTATCAATATTTTAACCAGTTGAACAGATTACCAGGAATACAAGCAAACAAGAAAACATATAGGACATATAAAACAATTACTTTTAAATCACAACATACCCTTAGGTGTATTGGCTGTGTTGAAATATAATAACAACCTTTTTTATAGTTTTAGCTTTATAACTAAAGACTAGTTAGAACTTTCCATAGTGGGTGTCATCACATATTTTAGGTAAATCATAACAGAGATCTCTTGTAATAAATTACACCAATAAGACTCTGAAGGAGAAAAGGGATCAATGTTAGAACATGGACTTAAGGATTTAGAAAGGCACATGTGGCAATTTTCTTACAAGGGACCAAAGTTTATGATCAGGGAGCCCACACTGATGTCAGGAAATATTGTACAGGAAAATGAGAATTTTTTTAAGCACCTGAGGATTAAATTCAAACCAGTTTTTAAAGAATATAGCTCAGAGGTAAGTCAGAATATGAAACACAGGACCCAACACGTGTCCTATAGAATTGATATGTCTACCTAAAAACTGTTCCTTTGGGTGATAAACCTCTCACTCTAGGTGGACATACAAGATGAGCCTCTTTTGGGGTATCCCCCAATCAAAGGGGCTCCCTGACCTGTGAAAGTGAAAGCCACTTTCATTCCAGAGCTATAGTGGCACTGGGGCCACTGTATAATTGAGCGGGTAGAACCAGATGAGCTAGCAAGACAGTAGAGAGCCAAACACTGAAAGGTCATGGGAGAGGGGACTCATCATCTTGGAGATGGAAAATCTGGCCATTCAAGAGTCTTCCAGGTTAGGCCGGGCATGGTGGCACACACCTGTAATCCCAGCACTCAGGAGGCTGAGGCAGGAGGATTGCTATGACTTCAAGGTCAGCCTGGGCCACATAGCAAGTTCAATGCCAGTCTGAACTACATAGTAAGACCCTGTCTCAAAAAACAAACACCAAAACCAAAAAAAAACCAAAACCTTCCAGGTCAAGAAATTTAACTGAGAGAGAATAGAAGCCAGCAGCCCCATAGAAAGATCAGCAAAGGGAGGCAGTAAAACAGTCAAGGAGAGTTGTTACAATATATATTGATTCGCTCTGGTTAAGTTTCCCTGTCAACTGTGCTGTGTGTTGAGTGATTGAGGAAGGGGGGTCCCAAAAGAAAAGAAAGTGGTCCTTTAACATTATGGAATATAGGAGGCCATTCACTTTTTTCTACTGTCTAGGTCTTACTGGAGAGTGACCCCGTCAGAGTCTGGCAGTTGTAAGTGGAAAGCAAGGCTTTCAACAAGAGGCTGAAAAGAACTCCTTTGCCTGAACTCTGACGGGCTACAGTGCTTGAGGTCACAGCCTGGAGGTGTTTGAGTCCCTAAACTGGTTTTTGTTTTATCAATGAAATCATCTGTGTTGTATTTATCCCCACCTCAATACTGGTCATTCTGTATTTTTCAATTTTTCTAGCCCAGGAGTTAGGGAGGAACTATCAACTAACTTAGCATATTTTGCCTAAGAGCTTTTGGGGGGGAGGAAAAGTCCTTATCTCTCCATTTTTAATTTTTATACATCTTCCTGTGTTTCTTTTATATTTCTGAGCTCAACTGGCTATATGACTTCAATTAGCTCTTAACTCAGTGTGTGTGCTATTTTTTTAATCTAGCCAACTCTACCTTAGGCTGTCTTTTTACTGTCTGTTTTTAAACTATTACACTCCATTACATTCTATTATACAAAAGACACATGATGAAAGTACTGTGGTTGTGTTTCAAAAATTGCTGTAAGGGTACACCTACTGTTCAAGTTAGAAATAGTTTTACTAAAAAATTATATTTTTGGTACTATTTAGTGCTTTATAATATTCTAGTTTGTTAATTACATTAACCAATGCATTAGAAAAATCAAAGGTTCCACTGTTTAGATTAAGAAATAGTGACTGTGATAGTAAATGACTTCTCCAAAAACCACACGTTCATATAATAGTGAATGCTATGCTCAAATTCATACCCTCTGATTCTTACTATAATTTTCTACACTATATGATTTGAGACAATCATTATCCTACAGCATTGTATGTAAACTGTGGTGAGTACTCATTTTATTGTCAAAAATTGCATTTTCCATATAATAGCTATACTATGGTATAAACTGTTAACCTTTATGATAAAACTTAAACATACATACTATTTATTCTATAATACAATTTTTTAAATTGTCAAAATATTTATGCTCACTGAAGATATTAGTATTTAATAATTTCTGTTACTTTGTGCCAGAAACTGATCCTTACACATATTATTTATTAATTTTGAAAAATTCATTTAAATGTATCAAATGTCAAAAGTCACATTCTAAGTAATACTGGATTTGGGATTCAAATCCACTTCTATTCAATTCCAAAGTTATTATATTCACAAGCTCAAGTACATGTGAAACACCATATTCACCAAGTACACATTAGCTATACAGAAAAGTTCTTGGCCATAAAAAAACAAAAATAAATTTTAAAAATAGGGCCTTTATCTTCTCCAAATATGTTGAAATATTTAATGATAGGATAGTATATCTGAGATTTGCTTCAAAATAATGTACAATTGGATGATTGAGAGAAAAGATGGAGAACACAGAGAAAATAAGCCTGTGAGTTGATAGTTGTGGAAAATAGAAGATGAATACACCATGGGTTATTTTAAACTACTTTTTTATGTTTGAAATTTTCTGTAATAAAAATCTTTAAAAATAAGTAACATATAATATCAAATTTGAAAGAATCAATGAAAGATTACACCTATAAAATATAGTAACTCCCTGAATAACAGTACACTGTATTGTTTTTATCTAAATTAAGAAAACTGTATCAGTTGAAATTCCTTTAAAAGTAATGTAAATGTTTGCTGAAACCTGTCAATAACAGGAAATAAAGTAAGCAGTTTCCACTATCATTAATTTTTTACTTATTTTATCACTAGTATTTCTTTTGTATCAAATTAAGTGATCAAAATGATCTCTGCAGGGCAAAGAATACCTTAGCCCAGCTCTCTGCCAAATTAACACAATGTTTAACGTGTGATGAGGAAAATAATGTTTCTTTGTTTGGAACACATTTTACTTATATGCCACTGAAGAAACATGACCTTTACTACATTGCTTATAAAGCTATGAATCTAAAAGAGACAATGAAATAGACTAAGTACTCATTTGAAGACTTTTATAAAATCACAAAAAATATAACCTTCTCCTTTATTTGAAATCCTATCAGGTAATCCATTCCTAAAATGTAGAGGTGAAAACTTATCAGCTTTATAAACTAAATTTCAAAGTACAGGTTAAGTATCCCTTTCCTGAGATGCTTAGGACCAGAACTCTTTCAGATTTGAAATTTTTTTATAGTTTTGGAATATTTGCATATATATAAGATCTCTTGAGGCAGCGAGCCAAATCTAAACACAAAATTCATTTATTTTTCAAATATATCTTATACACATACTGAGTTTAAATGTATACAGTACTGCACTTTTGACTGTGACACATCACAATAAAATAGGTGTGGAATTTTCCAATGATGGTACCATGTTGACACTCAGTTTAGGATTTTGAAGCATTTAAGCTTTCAAATTTTTTAAGAGGGATACTCCACCTGCATCTGTAATTTGGTTCTTTTTAACAATATAACACTTGTTAAAGTACAAACATGTCAAATTGAATCTGAAATGTAGTTTCATTAAGCATTTTAGAGAAAATCAGCTACAGCATATATGATTGAGAAAACAATGAAGGTAGTTATTTCATCCTGTACATTAAAAAGCTGAACAGTGATTACATTGAATTTATTAAAATAAAACTTAAAGGATAAAATTCATCTACTTAAAATTACAACTTTATTGCATTAAGAATGTCTTACTATTTCAAGAAGAATAAATCACAATCAATAGAATTTATCAATTACTTTTTGGTGAGTTTGTATGTTAAAATTCATACAAGAAATACTTAAGCAGTATGACAGTTACTTTTCTTTTTTATTTTATCTTTTATATTCTAAAAATGATATATTGCTAAAGAAAATATTTGGATCATCCATAATCTGATCCCTAACAAAAATTTTGTTCATTCTCCCATCATTTCCAGTCTTTATTCATATGTATACACATGGCAATAGTGGCTGAGGAAACTAAAATACAGAAAGTTTAAATAATTACCCCAAAGTCACATAGCCAGTAAATGATAAAGTTAAGATTGGTAACTACAGAATCTGGGTTCTATTCAGTATTACACTGCTTCAGGATATCTCTCTGCCTATTTCCACCAAGTAGCTTTACATTCAATTCTGTTTCCCAAATGTTTCCTGATTCTAAGTAGGTACAGTTACTGGTGGACATCAGTAAGGCCATAAAGGTATGAGGATATTTTCCTTCCTAAATTTAAGAAGTATATTCAGTGGCAGATAATCCATGCAGAAGGACTCGAAGAATTACAAAATAATTATTTTTCAAGTCCAAATAAAAATATCAATTTATGCAAGGATTGTCAATTAATGGTAAAATAATTATATGAAAGGTTGGTATCAAACTTAACATCTGCACAATGCCAAATTACCAACATACAGTTTACTTTCAATACAAAGAGGTAAAAACATCTAAACCACACAAGCATGAAAAGGTCATTTTATTCCAGAGTTAATCTCACCACTCACAGTAGATCAACAAGATAATATGTGTCTTCTGGTATGTTCCAACATGACACTCATATCACTTAAGATATGCTCAGGCTAAAAGTACTAACCTGAGACTATCAAGTCTTTAGATAAAACTTTCAACAGTTACAGGAAAAATACAAGATGACTAAACAGAAAATGACACTACAAGCAAGAAAGCATCTAAAAGGTCACTGATCTAGGCTCTTCAACATATATCATAAACAAACAAAAAATCAACTACCCTACAATAGCAGATTTTACAGGACATACCAACCAAAAAGCAATTCATGATACAGAATTGGACACCATTATACCTATCTGCTTAAAAAGTTAATTGGGGCGGTGAGTCCTTGGGAAAAGTTAAAATAAGATTTGTGTACCAGATGAGATAAAAATGAAATGGAATGTATTGAAAGATGAGGATTTTTAAGTGCAAAAATACTTGCACAGTGGTACGTACAGAACAACCTTATTTCAGCATGTTTTCTGATACTATACATTTCCTGGGAGAGAAAATTTGACAAATTGAAGGCTAAAAGGCAAATAAATACATTTACTTTGATAAACCAGCATAACCTAGTGACTTTGTGAAGATTTGCAAACCTAGAATACCATATAATAGCAGTAGGTAGATTGCAGATATGTGCATCTATATGAATGAATCCCACAAGCATAACACCAACCAACAAAAGCAAGTCATGCAAAAAATAAAATTAGAATTCTGAATGTTAGGCAGGGGCCAAAAACAGGTAAAACTAGGAATAAGAAATACATGCACACGTGATGAAACAACTTTATAAAATACAGCATTACAAATTAATAATATTTACCATAGTGATTACATCTTCTGTAATCAGTAAAGGAAGAGGGGATACACTGATGATAGGGCACACAGGGAGCTTTTGAAGTATCGGTAATGTTTTGGTAATTTTTTTCCCTTCAGCTATGTCATACATATATACATAAGCATTCATTTTTATTACTGTTCACTAAAATATATGTATCTGTGTATTTCATTTGTAGAGATGGTATTTGTAATAAAACAGAAAGCTGTGGACCAGATTAAGGGCCACATTGTAAGAGTACGTACTCAACGAACCATCCAGGCAGCCTCCTTTGAGATGTATGGGTTCTTGAATGTACATCAAACATTTATACTCCTTTCAAATTTTACTATAAGTAGTGTTAAAAATAGAAACCATCATCCTTGTAGCTTTTATCTCTTAGAATTAATTCTTAGATCTGGAGTTACTGAATTGAAGCAATGAACATATTTACAATTCAAGCTGTCAAATTATTTTGCCAGGATCCCAATATACAATATTATCAGCATAGCAACTGAACACAACTTTGTGGGCAATTAGTTATTACCATTAATGCTTTAATTATTGGGTTATTTGGCATTTTACTATTAATAAGAAAAAATATTTTCCTAGGATTTTTTGACTGTACGTTCATTCTTCTCATCTATTTACATGCTCTGCTTATTTATCTGCAGAGATCGTGATGTTTTCCACAGAAATTTAAAAGAAATCTTTAAATGTAATGGGTTCTTTCTTAGAAGTTGTCAATATTTTTACTCTGGCTTCCTTTTTGTTTTATTTTGCTATTTTCCAGAGTAGATGGTATGTTTCACATATTCAAAAGTTAACGTTTAGTTTTCTGTCCTTTGTATACCTTCAAAGAGGGAAAGTTACCATTTCTCAACAGATCTAATGACTCATTCTATTCCTCCTACTTTATGCTTCATATTTCTCATTTTAAAACAGACTACACGGAGACACTCAAATTACTAGCAGAAGAAAAATTCCAAAAATAGATCATGTAGGAGACCAGATAGGAAGATTGAGGCCTAATTGGCCCCCCAGCGAGCATTAAGAAGAAAAGTGGCATGCAAACTAGTGAGTTCACATGCATGCATGGAAAAGTAAAACAGCTGAGATTCTGCTGTACATCCAGAGAAGTACCATGGAGGGTGAGAGACAGATGAATCCCGTGTAACTCTAATTGCTCGTACCCGTGTCTGAGTGAATAAAGCCTAGATGTACCTGTCACATAGGGCCTTGGTCCACTAGAAGCGAAGAGCCCTCTGGCCCCTCACATTTTAACCTGATTCTGTCTCTTTACTCTTCATCCTCGTCATCCCTTGGTTAGGTTCAAGCTCATAGGCTGGCTCCCACAAGATCATATAGGACAAACTATGTGATTCAGTGCTAAGAATAGATTATTGGCTCAATGGTGCTGAAATAACTGCTATTTAAGAAGGACAAACCTTATACTCTACAATGAAATAAATTTCAGATGAATTAATGTTTAAATGTAAAAAATGACATATTAAAATTCTTAAATCTTGAAGGTAGGAGCAGGGGTTTCTACTCCTCCCAGGGAGAAACAACCTAAGGAAAAAAGTTTGATAGATTTGATGATATAAAAATTACACATTTTTACACCAAAAACCATTGTATAAATGGAAGGTATGTTGGCCATAGTGGTGTACACTTGTGATCCTAGCACTCAGGAGGCTGAGGCAAGAGGATTTCCATAAGTTTGAGGCCAGCCTGGACTACATAGTCATCAGTTCAAGGACAGCCTGAACTACAAAGCAAGACTCTGTCTCAAAAAAACAAAATGAAAAAAATAGAAGGCAAACTTAGAAATTACATATGACAATAAAGACACAAGAGAAAAGCTACAACCCAATATCCCTGATGAACACAAATGCAAATAACCTCAACAAAATACTAGCAAAACAAATTCTACAGCACATTAAAAATATCATTCACTATGATCACATAGGATTTAATTCAGGGATACAACCATGATTTAACATATGCAAATAAATGTGATACATTTTCTGTATTAGCTAGCTTTCCCATAACTGGGACACAACACCCAACACTCATAACTTAAAGGAAAGGTTTAATTTGGCTCATAGCATCAGGGAATTCTGTCCATTGTCAGCTGGCTCCAAGACAGAAACATCATGGCAAAGTGTGTGCTAAAGCAAAGATCTTTAATTCATGACTACTGGGAAGCAGCAGAGAGGAACAATGCCAGGCAGAAAAGGGACTGGGATTATATATAGTACTCAAGGTCATACCTACATACATACCAACACATTCAAAAGTGTGTTTTACTAATCTACTAGGCATTTCTTAATCCAATAAAATTGCTATATCAGAATTAATGGCTACAATGACATTAACAGAATTAAGCACAAAAATATAATAATTGCAATAGATTGAGAAAAGGAATTTGATAAAATTCAACATCCCTTCACGATAAAAATTCAACAAATTTCGTACAGAAGGAATGTACCTCAATACAATAAAGACCATATATGACAAAACCAGAGCTACTATCATACCGAATAGGGAAAAATTCAAAGCTTTTCTTGTAAAAACTAAAATAAGACATGTACGTCCACTTTCACCACTCTGATTTAATAAGTATTAGAAGTCCTAGCTAGAGCAATGGCACAAGATAAAGAAACAAAGTACACCCAAGCTGGAAAGGAAGAAATCAAACTGTTGTTATCTGGAGACCACGTGATCTCATATATAGAAAACCTTAAAGAATCCACCAAAGAAAAACTTGGAACAAATAAAGGAATTTAGCAAAGTTGGTGCAGCAGTGTGAATATAATCATCAATAATGCATATATAACTTACAATAGTTAGAAAATTTTGAATCTAATGATAACAAAACAATTTAAGGAGACAGATATTATAAATTGGGCACTGAGAGTGATTTTTAGACTATTTTACATTTACAACCATTTACATAGATAATAAGCACAGCCTAACTTTTCAGATAAAAGACTTCACACAGAAACTGAATAGCAGATGATTCAGCATGAATAACAGGTCAATTATATGAAATTATAATTATTTCTGTGCATTGGGATTTTATATTAAACAGGAGAATGGGAGGGAGAGCAGTCGCATTTGATTTTAATTGCGCTAGCCTGAGTTATCCAAAACATCACGAAAACACTAGAGAAAATGAGAAAATGACAAGAGGCATGGGAGATGAAAATGATGCTACCAAAGGAACTTGGGTAACAGATGCAGCTCTCTCTGAAGAATTGGGTTGACTTTACTCTCCTTACTTTTCTAGGTGTTGAGAGCAGAAAAGGCATACTTTTCCATCAGTAAGTGCCTGAAGAAATACAAAACATTTTTTTCAGAACAGCAAAATCTAAGCTTTCTTTAGCTCCTGAATTTAGTGTTTACACTGACAAGTAAACATTTCATACAATATCAAAATAAAATGAATGTTAAATCTGTTCAAAACAATAATGATAAATAATGCAAGCTGGTGAACAAAACAGAAGACAAAAAGGAAACTTATAAGCTACCTGGTAAGAAATCTGATAGAAGTACTGATAATAGACACACAAAAGCATTACCCACCAACCAGCCAATGCAAGAGGAAGAAGATAAATCAGACATTTGAATCTTCATACCACTCTCCACAGAAATCATAAGCCCTTCCTGGAAAAGCACTGAGGTAATAGTAATGGTAATAAAAGCACCTCAATATGGTTTATGAGCCACAAAAATTAACTGTATTTTCAGAGCACTTACAAAGCATTTTATATGAATTACTTCATTCAATCTTCAACATTACTCTATGAAATATACTCTATTTACAAATAAGAAAATTGAAGATTCAAGAGGCTAAGGAACATGCTTAAGGTAGCACAAGAGGCAGAACTGAGATTAAAGCCTAACTCATCTCATACCTGAACCAAACTATCATCACTATATTATCCTGCTCAAATGACATATATGCCTGTCAAAGTGAGTAAAATATACGGAAGGTATAGCATTTGAAAAATTAAAGGACTTCTGAAATACCACTGTCACTCCTATACATTATGTTATTCAGTTGGTCAATATTCTCCAGTGCAAACTTTCAAAATTAGTTCCAATCCCTCCAAAAAAAGTATGTGTATACATAAATAAAACACATTCACCCTTACTATGTGTGTTCTAACACAGTCTACCTTTTAAAAAAATGCTGACATTCATTTCAGGACTGATAAACAGGTAGCATCTTGCAACTAAAAAGAAATATCTGGGCATGGTGGTGCACACCTGTAATCCCAGCACTCAGAAGGAAGGCTGAGGCAGAGGGACTGCCACAAGTTCAAGGCCAGCCTGAACTACATAGTGACTTCAAAACCAGCCTGGACTACACAGTCAGACCCTGTCTCAAAAACAATAACAAAGTAAAAAACACCAAAACCCTGCCCTAGGTGTGTGTATGTTCGGAAACGCAAGGAAAGGATGTATCCTGTGATGTGAGAAACAAATCCAAATATCCTGAGAGAGGGTTAAATGATACATGTACGGGAAATCACTTGAGTTCACCACAAATGGACATTCATCAAATACCAGTTACCAGGACATTTCCTGAATCATTACTAGCCCCCAAGCCTTGGAGAAATAATACCTTCTAGCATGATAAGCACTATAGTCAAGGAATGAGCTGCTAGTCAATTAACTACCTTAATACTTCAATTCAAAAACATCAATAGGATTGAGCTACCTACATGACGTGAAAAAAAGCAGCTAATCCGTTTCAAGAAAATGTCTCTAATCATCCATTTTTGATGGAAAAATTTCTGAAGTTATTAAACATTGACTTGACTTCCTAAAAGGACTACACAAGCCGGGGATTTAGCTCAATGGTTCTGCCGCCTGCCTTGCAACCACAAGGTCCTGAGTTCAATCCCTGGTACCAAAAAAAAAAAGGACTACACAAAACTAATATTTTCCCAAAGACACAGTCATAACCAGCAACACATAATGGTAACTTTATACCTGGTAGATCCCTACCTTACAAATAACTTAATTCAAATCACTCATTTTACAGATGAGCAAACTCATGCCCCAAGAGGTTGTATAACTTGCCCAAAGTCACATAGTAGGAAGGTCATATGCTTACCATACACCATGTTACCATGTTATCTATAGTTGTACTATGGTGAATACTATCTCTCAAGGAAATCAAGAAGTAGGGGCAATACCACCTTGCCCGTGTTGTTATTTTTGTCATCCCTTCTCTTTTCCCATTATCTTTAGTAACAAAACTTTTGAAAAGGTTCTGTGTGTTTATCTCTGCAAAAATAAAATAAGCCTATTCCACAACTCTCCTCAGGAGAAAAACTCAAAAATATGTGGTATGTCTCAAACAGGAAAGAGATGCTAATGGAATTTCTATATGATCTTCAAAAAGAAGGATTAAATGAGAAGCCTACATAGTCTTAAAGACAATGTCTAGACTGTCAGGAAGTACAAAAGTTCATGAGAAAAGGCAATACAGTGAACTTCACTAGGGCAAGAGACTAGGTTCTCAATAAATATAGGTTGACCTGAAAAATGAATGTCGCTACATTAAGTGGTGCTAGGTCACTGCTGTTTTGCATTTCAGGTTTGCATTTCAGGTTTGCATTTCAGGAGTTTGTCTCTTCCCTTATAAATACAACAACTGCCACTTAGACATCTAATAACACTCCCTCAGAGTCTTTGTAGGAGTTGACAACATTCCTTGTGTCTTTAAATTCAATGGTACTAATATACACTGAGAATGCTAAAACTATTCCTAAGAATGAATATATTCTGATTAAAGACCTGAAGAATTACCCTATGTAGGAAGCATGTCAATATTTTCACATAGCTCTTATAAAGTATATCTTGCCTGTTCTCTTGAGTTCCTAGGTCTGAGGCATATAATGCAGGATGCCAGTTAAGTTATTCTAGTGAGAGATTATATTTCTGGGACTATTTTTAACTTGAGGCCAAAGATGCTTTTTTATAACCCGCAAAATTATCATTCAAATAACCTTTTGAATGGCAAACTATTCTGAAAATATGTACCTGAGTGGAAAGTCACTTTCTAGACACATATCACTTGTATCCATTTTTGTCCTCTCTATTGAGATTCTAGTTGACTTTCTTTTATTCTGTTCTCCTTTTTTTCTTTCCACAGTTCAAGTACTTCATCTTACTCTTCTGCCTTTAGGTGTTCAAGGGATACTTCCCATATTTTCTGATTAGAAGTAAATGGGCAGCTTAACTTAATAAAGTGTATTCAACATTTTATTTTTCCAATGACCTCTTGAAAAATAGGATCTGAAGGAAAAACTTTTACCTTATCTTACAGAAAATCAGAATAAAATTAGTCAGGGTTAAAGAGAATTTAAAATATCCTCAGATGATTGCACTTGATGAACCAACTGACTCTTAATGTTCTAACTAAAACTATTCTAAGAGAAAAATTACATTTCATAGCCTATTTCTTCATGTTTCTTATACGTACATGATTAATTCTGCTTCTGTTAATAAAACTGAAACTATGAAATACTACATTTCCTTCAAAGTATGTTTACTAAAGTAAACATTTAAATGCTTTCAGCAAACTATTTCAGAAAAATAGTGCAAACACATCAAAAATAAGTCTAATTAAATCCAATGACTGAAAGTATTGAAATCATTTGAGAAATGTCTTTAATTGAATTTTTCCACTTTTGATGAAGTAAAAATTCGTATATCATAAATTTAAGCAACATGCTTTATAAAGCCCAGAAGTGTCACTGTTAAGCAACATTAAACACGTAATGTTTAAGATTAACTTCAGATAAACTCTTCTCATACACTGAGACTATTACACTCACTAGAATAAGTCTAAAAATGAATCTTTTTCCAAATTACTTCTGATGCCTTCTGATGCAATTTTCTGGATCACTTAGGGTCCTCCTATCTCTACTAGGACAGACTCTAACAGATGGATATGCTCCTATTTTCATTAGAAGACAAAAATATTTATTACAAAGTAGTATTAACAGCATCTAATAAGAATGAATACTGATCAATTAAAATTTTTAAACAGATAAGAAATCTCTTGATTCAAAGAAAAAAATTTTAAACATCTCAAGTTCCTAGGTAACAAAAGAGGCAAAAATAGAGAACTTAAGTATGTTTTAAAATGAACACATTATAAAATGGATGTTGTTCTTAGTTTTAAGGTAAACTGGGAAGTAAAAAATGAGTAGTCTAATGGCTCTTTCCAGTTCTCATCCCATATCTGTTTACAGCAGCTACAACCAGATTACCTGAATCCATGAAACTATTTTCAGATTAGGAATAAACATGTCCTTGCTGGTCTGAAGACAAGTACACAGGTGCTTGAGAATTTGTTAAAAAAACAGCTTAAAAGCTAACTAGTTTATCCTCCATATATTCAAAAGCAAGGAAACTGAGGATCTGAGACATTAAGTACATGGCCCTTCCATTCACACAGCTAGTTAATGGCCAAACAAGATCAAATATTAAGTTTTCCCAATTATTTCTACTAAAATATGTCAACTCTGAGGATTAGAACAATTGATTGTCTTTCTGGGATAGAAGAGTTGGCTTCTGCAAATTAAGTAACTGTATAATCTTTGGCAAGTTAGATTCCCAACCCCCTTTTTGTCTCCTGTAAAATGTAAAGATTAACTATTCTAACTAGGTTGTCATAATAATACATCTGGCTTAAGTGCTTGGCACATTAATTAGGAAATCATAAACATTAGAAAACAGGTAGCTGTTACTTTTACTCAGATCCTGGAAACATGGCTGCTCCTACTATCTGGAAAGACAACGAACTGAATTCCTTAACACAATGGTCAGGGTCCCATCCACCAGAGATTCTCTGGCCTACCACATTGACAGGAGAAAACCCTACGCAACAACTGTCCTATATCAGACCATCCAAAATTCATCCCTTATACTCTTAAAAAAACAAAAAGCTAATTTGCTGCCAAATGTCTTCTTCCACGCGGTTTACTTTGTCAACTAGAAATTGCGGCGAGGGGTGGTGTAGGGTGGGGGAGTTCTGGCTTCACCTGAATCACGTAGGACAGAAAAACAAGGAAGATAAGATCACACACCTAAACTGGAACTCAAAAGTCTGTTCTTAGCACTTTAAGTTGTGGGTGGTACAAAGCAAAATGTTTTCAACATCATAAAGCCAGAATGGCTACCACAATAAAATACAGTTCCCTAAGCTTCTCAACACAAAGATTATCCGTTTCCTTTCTCTAAGAAAATATGCATATGGGTAACAAGCATTTCTTTATAACTGCAGATTAAGCTGGATCTCAGCTGCACTGCATCCTACGAACATATATGAAAAAGTTCGATGAAATGGCAAGATAAAACGATGGGGAATATCACCTTGAAATCAACAAGGAAGGAATCATAATGTCCTGCCAAAGGCGTTTCCACTGATAAAATCCCAACCCTCAGTATTCCTGACACTTCAAACCCACCTCCCTCTAAGGAAATTAACTGAGATCACCGCAGCAACCAACCTCAGAGATTGGTATTGAACAGATGGACCCCTACTCAAATGCGCTGGGAATCGCGGGTCCAAGCCCCAGCCTGGAGCTAAGTGCTGCGCGGACTCTTGACTACCTCACTTCCTTTCTGTCCTCCCTCCCACGCTCGACCCTCGGCACGGCTTGCCAAAACTTGCCAATGACAGAGAAGGTAGGAACAACACAGACTTCCCACACTTTGTCCGGAGAGTATCGGGGCCACACATACCCGTCCCTATCACGATCACATCAAACTCCGAAGGGAGGATATCCGCCATCTTGACAGGAAACGTGTCCTGTGACTATTGCTTGTGGAAATGAGATCAAATTAGGCATTCCCTCCTTAGAAGGCGGAAGGAAAACAGTGCATTCTGGGTATTGTAGTTCTGGAGTGGAGCGTCCAAGTAGAAGACTCATTCTATATGAAATGTTCATAAGAATGTGAAAATCTCCCTTCATTTTCCAGGTTAAGTACAGTAGCTCACTTATCTTGGAGGTTAGGGCTAGGAAAGAAATGCACCTTTTTTACTCCACTGACTAGGTTGAATTTGGGAAAACTTGGGATACCTCTTTACAATGATAAACCAAAAATTGTTGGGAGACACGGACTGTGGAGTGAACTGAAAAAGGCTTGCTCCGTGAACAAAGGAGATTTTCATTTCTGCTTGAAAATTGCCCCCCCCCGAATGCTTGTATTTTTGGTTTAGTCCCTGAGCCATGGTGTTCACACCAAAACTTTCAAACTATGTTCCTTGTCTTTTTTGTCTCTTTGTCTCCCCAGTAAAAACTCACCAAAAAAAGAAAAAAAGAAAAAAAAAAACTCGACCTGGTTTCGCCAGAATGGGAACTCTCTTCATGCTTTTTGTTTTTTTCTAGCTAGTGAAAACAGCCACTCTAACAATATATATTTGCAAAATTAACTTTGCTTTACAAGGGGGGGTGGATTTGAAAGCATAGTAGATGCTTGATAAACCTTGATTGAGCCACCATCTGTTTTTCCCCACCAGTAACACTAGTCCACACAATAATCTTCTAATGAACTACTACAAACAGGACTAAGGTAAAGGAGCCTTTATATTAAACTGATGGTATTTGATGGAAGACTTTAGGTTGTCTATGCCAAGCACCCAACATAATTCTCATATTTTCTTGAAGTCTGTCGCCTCCCACCCACTCTCCATTATTTTAAAACACTTTCCAGTCCAACATCACCAAAGCAAAGGGGAGAAGAATATTGAAGTGAAAGGAGTACATCTTTGATCTCAAAAATTTCTTGTGTAGTTACTTTACAAGCATTTCAAAATAAACCAAAGAGAAGGTAAAGTGGTGGGAACTTCCTCTACACCACCTGTCCTCTAAACTACTGTTCATCCCCAGGGCACATTGGTTTTTCTTTTTTTCCATACTCACATTTAGAATGCAGAATAATGTTCAATATGGAATAATGTTCCCATTCTCTAGATAACTTTTATCCCTAGGATTAGGAAGGAGATATATTTAACCTGATTTAAATATTACACAATATAGAAATGTATCTAAACATCACAGTAAGTCATAAATATGAGCAATTTTTATGTGTCAGTTCAATACGTTTAAAATGATGAAATAAAGAAAAAAAGGAGCTTTGGAGAAAAATACATAAGACTTTTTGGGATAATTTTTAAAAGAAGATTCTGCTCAGCTTCCAGCTTTTCCTTCTTTCATCTCATCCCTATATTGGGCTAAGTTTCCTTACATGGTGCCACCACTCTATCATAACCTGCCATATTGCACTGAAATTATAGTATTTGCATTTATATGAATTCCAATAGAGTATTCTATCCCCACACATACAACAAAACTATTCACCCGGAAATATAGCACTGTAAGGTAAAAATACCTGTATTACAGAGAACAAGTCTTCTTTATCCTTACCTCCTGCACTTGTCTGTTTTCATAGTAAAAGTTCTATAAATGTTTGAAGTAAACTCAGTTTTGACCTACCTAATACAGATAGTAAGCTCTATCAGGACAGGGAGTCAGTCATGTTCACCTTTTTATCTGCTCATCATTATCATATATCTTGTAATTTTAAGGTGTTTGACATATTTAGTCTTGGAAAGTTCCATGAAAATTCTTTGAAAATATATTTTCCTGTGTTTTTTGGTTGCATTTCTGTTTCATTTTGCCATAATCATTAACAATGCTGTAGAAGTTTCATTAATTTTAATGGATTATCCTGTTTTATTAAACAATTTTCTTGTCATATGGTCCTCTAATGAATATTTCATGCAAAGATTCTCCTGAGAAGTATAATGTATTATTCAGTAAAACACTATGCCATTTGCCTTGGTTATAAAAAGAAAGTTTTTTTTCATTATCAGAAGTAAATTGCTTCTCGGCCTTTTGGTTAAGATCAAGAGCATTATCAGAAGTAAAATGGATGTTATCTGTGAGACTCTTCATGTACCAGTGGAAATGGAAATTAAATAGATTTCCCATAGTAAACAGGGGAAACATCCTCAAATATTTGCTACCAATGAGAAGCCATGGAAGGATGGTTAAAGCATGAAAATGTACGTTTGTATCTTGTTTTGATGATACATGTGTAAGTATTTATGATACATATTTATCATATATATATCCTTTTCAATATAGGTATCTAACTTTCTAGGTTTTTAATTATTTTTCCTAACAATCACATTGTGAAGATAGAACTCATTAATTTATTCCTCAAATACTCTTTGGGCACCCACTGTATGCAAGGCACTGATTAAATGCTGAGATTGTAGCAGTGAACAAAATAGACAAAAACTCCTGTCTTTGTGACGTTTACATCTAGTAGAATAAAACAAAATAAATAATTTGTGGTGTTAATTTTTAATCTACCCTGCCCCAAATTTCAAACACTTTTTAAAACAGAGTATAGAAAGAATAATCCTCAGAAAGACAGTAGTACCAACTTCTATATAGCTGTCCTTTCTCTAAAGTTATTATGTGACTCATTTACACCCATGGCATCCATTAGGAAAATTTAAAGCCTCAGCATGGAGAAAATGCTGAAAATACCTTTTCTTTGAAATTGTTTTAAATATTTTATGCAAAATAAAAGTGAAAATTAAGAGTTGATAATATCAACAATAAGGCATGAAAGCAAACAGCTGAATTGTCTATTATTCTAAGGATATCTGCTTTTGAGAGCTGAAATATTTTATGTGGATAATTTACAATAAAATGAGATAATAGCTAAGATTTGCCTACCCTATGCAATCACTGTGGCAATCATTTTGTACTTAATGGTTTCTTGAGTTGAAAAACTAAAATTTCCTGGGCATTCAAAAGTTTGCTCAACTGTGCAATGACTGTTACCTGTTTGCAAACCAGTAATTTAATAATATCTACATCTGAGGCTTTTCCTTTAAGCTCCAGAATTATGTATCTAATCCTTTACTCAACATTTCTTCTGAGCATGTCCCGTGGTGAACTATGGAACATTCCAACCTCACTCCCAAAGCTTCCCCATCCAGTGTTCCCTGTCTTAGAAATAGTGCCACTTTTTACTCAAGATAAAAACCAAGAATAACTCTTGATATACCACTTTTTTTCACCCTTATACCATTTCATCAGCAATTCATGCCAGGTCTGCCTAAAAATATATTGCAAATGCTATATATATATATATATATATATGTGTGTGTGTGTGTGTGTGTGTGTGTGTGTGTGTGTAATTTCTCTCAATCTGGACAGCCCACGCAGTCTGTTCCCAAACTACTGTAGTAGGTCCCAGCTGGTCTTTTCATTCATGTTTACTTCTCTCCAGTGCCCTCCCCACACTGCAAATAGAATAAACGTCCTAAAACTAAAATCTGATCATATCTTCCTCTACACTCTTCATGATTCTCTATTGCTCTTAAAATGTCCTTCAACATCTTAAACATGGTCTAATAGTCCCTACTTAACTCTTCAAATTCATCTCATACGTCTTCCCCTTCTCTTTGTAAGCTACAAATATTAACTCTCCATTTCCTCTGATAGTCCATGTTCCTGTTTCATGGCCTTCACCACATGTCCTCGAAATGCACTTGTATCCTTCCCCTTCTCTTCCCACTTCTCCTGGCTTAATCCTGCTCATCCTTTGCCATTAACTGGATACATCATGTACTCTGGCAAGTTTTTATTGAGTTCTCCTTCTAGCTTAGTTTTCTTATCATCCTATACTCCTTCTTTGTTGTACTCATTATGACTGGAAATATTTATTATTTATGTAATTATTTGCTTTATTTTGCTAGAAGGTAATTTCCACAAAGACAAAGACTGTGCTAGTATTGTTCATCATTATATTCCCAATATCTAGTACAGTGTGTGGTACATAGTGGCACTCAAAAATATTTACTGAATGAACAAATTAATACTAAAGTATATGAAATCTGGAAGAAGCCACACCTGAGTTATAATAATTAATACTGTTTTCAATGGGAATATAATGGGTTGGTTACCCAGTAAGCTTGTTTAGTTTTATGTTTGTAACATTTGGTTTTGTGTTGGTAATTGAATGACATTACACATGTTAATACAAAGTCCAGTCAGCACAAAAGGTCATATAATGACTATTACAACTAGTAAGACAAATCTCCATTGTCGGGAGCAATTCTATATGATTTTTGGGAAAAATTATCTCACAATTAAACCATGACTAAGGCCTAGTTTTCCTGCCTACAGGCCAGCTAGGGCATGATGAAACATAACTCCATCTTCACCTCTGGTCACACCTAAAATCTCAATGGTCCAGTGATGCTGTGATGCTCCAGGACAAGATTACACCAGCTAAAGACATCCTAGGAGGAACAAAATCTACATCTGCATAGTTCTTTATTGTTCTAGGATTTTCACCTCTGCTGCAACCACTGCCCCCTGAGTGACCTTTTACATTTGTTACTCTGTGTAAGTACTGAACTCTCTCTGTCCTGAGTCATCTGTTACATTTGTTTCTCCTGATGTACTGAATAAAGGTGTGGCAAGCTGGGGGGAAGGGGATAGATAGGGCTTTCATCTTTGCTTCCCAGAGCAGCACTGATCAGGCCCAAAGCTCAGCTTCTTCTCTAAGTCTCATTTTTTTCTCTTTTCAGTCTAATAAATTAATTCGCCTTGTGCTGTCATGGCTCTCAGGAGACTAGGACTTACTACAGAGGTTCTAGTAACGTCCCCTTTCCCTGTTCCCTACACTCCATATTCTTCTTGCCCCCAATTTTTCTTCTGATAAATAAGCATTATCTATTGCCAGTTTCTTGTGAATCCCACTAGAGATTATATGTTTGTGTTACAAATGATTGTATGCTATAAACATTGTACTTTTCCTTATATTTTAATGTTTTAAATATTATAGATCTTGTGTTCTTAGTAAACATAAAGCTGTCTTCTTTTTAATAGTCTCTTGTAATTCCATATGGATGTACTATGATTTGTTTTATGTTTTTCTATTGATGGATATTTAATATTTCTCAAATCTTTTTCTACTACAGATCAGACTGCAATAAACATCCTTATCTTACAGAGGCAGTATTAGATAATATTTAGAAGTTCAGATTCATGCAGACTCCCTAGGTTTCAGCCTCAGTTGCGTCATTTACCAACTAACTGTCCACAAGTAACTTATTAAGCCTTTCTGAACCTCAATTTCATTATCTGTAAAATGGCAACAACATTATTAGTTACCTCCAAGGTAAACATGATGGATAAATAAGTTAAATATGATACTTAGATGGAGGGAGGTGGAGGGAGGGGGGAGAGAGGGAGAGAGAGAGGGAGAAGAGGAGGAAAGAGAATGGAATAAAAGAATTAAAGGAAAAATGATAATGAAAATAGAGCTTTTGCAAATAGGAAGGGGACCATGAGTTAGGGGGAGCTAGGAGGAAGATGAAGGATGGGAGATGAAGAAAAACAAAAGAATAATTAAGATGTATTGTGTCATGTACCATCTCCCCACGATGAATGTAATGATTATGTACTGCAAATATATACTAGTAAATAGTATTTTAAAAACAAAATTTTTAAAAAAGGAAATACATTTGATTAGTAGTAAGCACTCAATGTTATTGTTATTACTGTTAATAGTTATTGTGAGCATGTGGGATATAGAGACTTTTAGCAATCATATTGACAAAAATAAAAAAGATTTGATAACCTACAGCATTGGTAAAGGGAAGCAAGCACACTCATACACTGTGAGTTGGAGTAGAAATTGGTACAGTTTATTTAGATGGCGATTTGGCAATATATTTCAGCATATTAAATGCATATAATTGGTGATTTAGTACTTTCTCATTTGTACTTTCTCATTCAGACTAGTGAATTTGGTTAAATGATATTTTCACAATAAAACACTATATAATTTCAATATTTTGCTGAACTTTAGCTTTTAAATTCATGTGGCCAAGAAATAATTTTATGCTAATAGTTACTCCAACATGTAGTACTATAATATAGACCATCTTTTAAAAAATAAACTAGAAATTATTTCCTTCCAAGTTGTCCTGAAAATTAAGCATATAAATATACTTTAGAAAGGCTTATACTAATTCAAAGATCATGTAAGTTAGCAGTAGGAAGGCAGAGATGTTAGTTTTCTGATCTATCACAGATCCCTGTAGTAGAATATGACCTTAAAAAATATTTCTTGAATGTTGAAGGGCTAGAAATCCATAATGCGCTCCAGTGAAATTCTTTTTAATACCACGGTGAGTTTTTGTCTCAGAACCATGGTCCCAAAGGGTGTTCTGGGGAAAGTAATTTTGTAGGACATGAATAGGAGTGTCATGATCAAATACATTTACCGAGAAGTTAAAGTTAAATGGTTTCTTTACTAGATTACTCTTCAAATATTTTATAATGAGTATCCATGTGAGCTATGAGGATTCGATAAGTCACACACCTCACCTTGGCAAGCAATAAGCTGAAGTACTTAGTGTTTGACCCAAAATATTTCTCCATGTTTTCATACATGATACTATTGTCCCATTATCAGTAGGACATACAAAGAAAAACATTTTCTAGAAGTGGTAGAGAGCCAGATAGATCAGAATTATTACACACTCTTCCCTGATGTTAGTGTAGTACAGTTTATGATATAGTATTCTCGTAATTTTGTACACACACAAATTGAATCCACTATCACAGAATCTCATTGTCACTGTATTGTAAATAACCAAACTAATCAGGGACCAATCTTCCAGCATAAACAAAAGGGTTTCAGATGAACCACTGACATTCTGAATTCTTCAATTTGAAAAGAGCTTTATAGAAAATAGTTGTCTGTAGGAATGTGTATCTCTGAACACCATGAGAAGGAAGCAATAACAACTCAGGAAGTAGCTTATTAATACCTTACCACAAGTTCTAAACTTACAAAGAAAATTAGTTTTAATACAGACTAAAGTCAGTGCTTACTTTGAAATAATTTTGGTAAAAATTTTATGTGCACAAATATTCTGGGGAATAAAATGCAGCTAAAAATGGAAAATGGGGCCGGGGATTTAGCTCAGTGGTTTTGCCACCTGCTACGCAAGCGCAAGGACCCAAGTTTGATCCCCGGTACCAAAAAAAAAAACAGGAAAACGTTCAATCTACTGGAGAATAACCTCAAATTACCTGAAATAATACTTTCTGTGAGCACACAAACATTTTGAAGAGTTTCATTGTATACTCAGATGAAGTCAGCTTAATCTTTTCCATTTCAAATGTGTACAGACACTGTGCCGTAATCCATTTTCTGCTTTTAAAATTCAAGTTCTTTGAGATCATATACATTGCCATATTTAAATGATAATTAATGTCATGACAGCAATCATTTCCACTACATCAGAAATGTTTTAAGAATTAGTTTTAGTAACAAAATGATTATTTTTACTAACTACTGGTTTTGTCAGCTTGTTCAATACAGGACTACTCAGAAGACGTTTGAACTTTCCATCATCCTTGCAAAGCATAACAAAACAAAAAAACTGAGTAATTTTGTAGGAATTTCATGAATCTTTATAGAAAGTCTTGCTGTTTTTTTAGCTATTTAATTGTAATGTCATGGTAACAGAAAGCAGCATAACCAATTCTGCATGGATGAATAAGTACATTCAATAAGGAAGATTTAACAGAGTACATCAAACACTGGATTAAACATTTTCTGCATAACAAAGCAGAAAATAGGCATATATTTTACCAATGGTTCCTTGACAATAGAAGCAAAAGAAGTGCACACCAGTATAATTAAACTGAATATCCAGTACCCTGATTGCAATTTTCCCAATAATTTATCAAACTAACATACAGTTAATTGGAATTTCCTGAATATATTCAAGCACATATATTGAAAATTATGAGTACAAATACTATCCATTTTTATTTCCTCATTCAATGAATTAATTATTTTCTCTTTTATTATCCCCAGATTTTGAACTATGTACATTTTCTGTGTGATAGCACTAAGTTCACACACATAGAAATCTCCAATATGGGGAGGGTTTACATTTATTTGTATTTGATCTTTCATTTTTGATAAGATACATTTTGATATGAGATATTTTAATCTCAAAGGGAAAATTTTCTTCCCTGAATTTCCTGACAAAAATCAAACATCAGCATTTATTAGTTATACATAGCAAATTTTAAATAGTTCAATATTTTTGTATAGTCTCTTATATACTTTTAATAATTCGGGTTTTTTCTCATTATAATATTAGTAACACTATTATTAATATATTTTTATTCTTTAGAAGTTTTTATTCTTTCTAATCCTCAAGGATAATGTTTTATTAAGTCTATGTATGAAGAGTGTCACAATATATTTGAACTTTGTGATAGGTTTTAATATAATGAGATCATTATAAGCGTATTGTGTACTCTATGGAGGTACAAAACAGAAGTTTAGAAACAAATAAATGACATGCCTACTAAAAAGCAAGGATCATCTCTTTAATATCAATGTCTCCCATTGCCAATATACTTTCTCATAAAGGTTACCCTTCCCAGAGCCCTGTTAAAATCTAGTAGCCATGTTTTAAATACCACATGACTGTAAGCTTCTAACCACAACTTGATTAGAGGTTAGAATCTATGACTTGCAAAGGTTTATATCTCAACTTGTAGCCTGTTTTTAAAAATTTGGATCTTTTTTTCCTATTCTCCTCCCCTCCCTTCAACCCTCCTATTGATTTACAAAAGCTCTGTTTCCATTTTTCCTTCAATTCTCTTTTTTAAAAATATTTTTCCTTCTTTCTCTTCCTCTCCCCCTCCCTTATTCCCCTTCCCATTTGAATAAGTTCTTCCTACTTCCCAATATCTAGTCTCTATTTCACTCCTTACTTACAATAACAACAAAAACAACAACAATAATAATAATAATAATAAATGTTTAAAAGAAAAAAAGTGACCTAGTTCTATCAGATTCCCTTTCTAGGATATTCTAAATAAAAAACAGAAGATTCAGCATATTAGAAGTTTAAAGAAATTGATATTTATTTTGATGTAAACTAGGCTGGAACAGCTATTATATGAAGCATCCATCTTGTATATGGGCCACAGTCAAGAAACAGAGGAAGTCAACTAGTAGAGTTGACATGCAGAGAGATGTAGAGTTGCTATGAGAACAAGAGAAAATTTCTGCTCTTGTAAGAGAACTGTCATGTCTGCTCCATGCAGATGGGTTGTAGCTTGTTTTCTATCCTTGATTCCTGTGAAATTGAGTGTGTTTTCACAATAACACTCTTTTTTTTCCCCATTAACTTTATTGGTACATTTTAGGTATAAAATACAGTTACATTCATCATTGGGATCTTGTACCATTACATGAATATATTGGTTCTTATTTTTTTCCCCTTCCTTTGACCTCCCTTCACCCCCTCCACCCTTCCCTATTAGCAAAGAC
>NW_004624852.1:2220386-2246084 GCF_000247695.1 Heterocephalus glaber | reverse complement strand
AGCCTCATGGAATTGTGACCTCCATTGCCTTTTTCTAGGATATTGCTTAGAATTGTTTGGAGTGCTGGTTTGGTGTTCATGAAATTTCTCAGGTGTTTTTTGTCATGGAAGTATCTAATTTCCCCATCAATTTTGAAAGATAATTTTGCAGGATACAACACTCTAGGTTTGAAGTTATTTTCTTTTAGGGCTTGAAATACTTCACTCCAGGCTCTCCTTGATTTGAGGGTTTGTGTTGAAAAGTCAGCCATGATTCTGATGGGCTTTCCTTTATAGGTGATTTGTTTCTTTTTTCTAACTGTCTGTAGGATTTTGTTCCTCTGTTGGCTTTCTGGTATCTTGACTACCATATGTCTAGCTGTAGATGTTTTTTTTGATCATGGCTGGATGGAGTTCTATGTGCCTCACTTATCTGTATGTCCTATTCTCCACCTCTGTCTGGGAAGTTTTCTACTATTACTTCTGTGAACAGTTTTGTTTTATGTCAATTGTACTTTCTCCTGTTTTTTTGTGGACTCCTATCAGTCTTATGTTATTCTTCTTTGCATCATCTAGCAGCTGTTGAATTGATCTCTCATGGTCCCTTACTATTTTTAAGAAATCTCTGTTTTCATGGTCCTTCAGCGCAATCCTGTCTTGTATATCTGATAGTCTCTCTTCAGATTCTCTTAATGTCCTCTGCAAGCTTTCAATGGAGTTTTTTTATCTCCTGAATATGTTTGAATCTGTTTCATTTCTTTCTTATGTTGGGCAATCATGGTTTCCACTTCTTTCTTATGCTGGGCATTCATGGCTTCCAGCATGTTTCTGAGCTCATCTATTTTTTTTATCTGTCTCTGTTCTAGATCCTCTAATCATGTCTTTCACTCTGCTCACCATCTCTGTAGTTATCTGGGAGATTATTTCTGCTTTGAAGTTTTCTAGGGCCTCATTCATCTCTATTGTTACTTCCTGTGCTATCATTTCAGGGTGTCCAGGTGGTTGATTACCAGACTTTTGCACCTCATTTCCCCCAGAAATTGCCTTTTGTGGGGTGGAAGTCTGGGTTTGTGACTTGCTTAAATGCTTTCTCATTTTCGTTTTTGGTACTGTCCTTGGTTCAGTTCCTGGGTTGATATTATGAAGTTGTTTATTGTAAGTATCTTTGTTTATGTATTTAAAACCCTTATGGAATGATTGCTTCTCAGAGGTGTCTTTCAGATATAGCTGGTCTTTAGGTTTTGAGTCTAATGACTCTGAGGCTATCTCATTTTCATTATACCAGGAAGGAAAACTCTTTAGTTCAACCACAACACCTTAGCCCAAGTCATATAATTAGCAACACCATAGCATCAAACACCACTTAGAGAATGACAATTTGTGGTAGTTATTAATCTATCACCTTTAAAAAATAAAAGGCCTCCTTCAAGGTGTGTCTCTGCTGTCACAATAGACAACGTGGGCAGCAGTGTGCAGTTATAAGTCAATGAGTCTCAGTAAGCTAGTCCCAGACCCATGAGATTCAGGCAAATTTTTTGTTGCAAGTCCCAAGTTGAGCTCCCTGTCCTGCAGGGTTGCACTCTGCAAGTTTCTACTGCAGGTTTCAGCTGCTTTTCCCCTGAAGAAAGTCCAGTTTCCTATGGGAGCTGATGATCCCTCCAACTTACCAATCACGGTGGTCTGGTGTGCCTTTATTGCAGAGATTCCCTTCACTTTTCCAGTGGGCTTGTTTTTCATCAGGGAGCCTGAGACAGGTGGTCTCTCTGTTGTTCACTTCTGGCACTCAGGAGAATGGCTTTTATGTCCCCCTGTGCCTCTGCAGTGTTTAACCAAGTAGCTGCACAGCCAAAAGGCCAGAGGCCGGGGTGGGGGTGGTGGGGTGTTGTTGGAGGCGCCCGCATGGCCAAGCCATCAGCTGGTGGGCCTGGTTTGGGGGGGGGTCCTCCTCACCCTGTCCTGGTGGCCGGTGGCAAGCTGGTGGAGAAAGCCGGAGCAAGCAGGTCCCTATCAGCCCGCAACCACTGGGCCCTACTCGGCCCCGCCTCCAATATATTCTATTTGAAAAAAGAAATATAACAATGGTCATATCAGACATTAGATGGCAAATGCTATTTAATACAAAGGAATAGAGAAAATGTCATGAGCACATAAAGGAAGGAGGTCTTCCTTCTGCTCAGAAGGCTGGGAGAAATCTTCAATGAGATTGAATCAGAAAAAGAAAAAAATACATATTTGAAGAACAAGGAAGGGGTGTATGTGGCTATATTTAAATAAGCTCAAGTCTAACCTTATTTCTTCACATGATGATTTTTATATTTGGGATATAAAATTAGTGTGTTAGTTACTTTTCTCTCATTGCTGAGACAAAGTACCCAACACCCAAAGTTGGAGGGGAAGGGGTTTATTTACAGTTACAGTTCGCAGAAATTTCAGTCCATTATTTGCCAACTCCAAGGCAGAGATGACAAACAGGCTTGGCAGAGTAGAAAAAACATGGCACACATGAGGCAGCAAAGGCAATGAGGGAGACCTTAACAGCAGCTTTCTGCCCCCTTTTATCTTATTCGACTACTTAGGGTGAATAGCATGCATGCCCTTGATCCTAGTGCCCTCAGGACTAACCCCTGCCCTGAGTCAATTACACTCTAGATTCGACCTCCTCTGGAAAAGCATGAAGCTTTGGGGGGACATCTAAACACAATCCATGGCTGTTAGTTTTTTCCTTTGATGTAACACATCACATCGTTTCTTCAGATTTATACACAGAATTAAAATGAAGGCATTGATTATTATAGATTGAATCTAGCTCCTTTATAACATATAAGCTAAAGGTATACTTTCAAATAATAGAATAATATCTGATTTTGAATACAAATTGTCTTTAAAGTAAATGTAATAAGATGTATGAATAATATTATTGAAAATGTTATCATTTCTTTTTTGTTGTTGTTGTGGTAGGGTTCAAGTCCAGGACTCCACACGTGCTACACACATGCTCTATCATTGAACTACAACCCCGTCCTTCTTTGGCACTGTTTCTTTAAGGGGTTACTGTGCAAGACACTATGTTAGGTATTTTCAATTTATTGTTTCTAATCCTTTAAGCAACTTTATCATTTAGATATCTTTGTTTTCATTTTGCAGACTAGATAGGTGAGGTTCAGAAAGTTAGAAAGACATTTGAGACATATTTTCTGTATTAAAAATTCATCACATATAACTTTTAAAGCTCACTAATTGGCTACACATCCCATTCATACTCTGTGACTGTATTTTGGCCTCCCACAAAACTTAACACAAAATGTGTCTCCTGTACTGGCATTCACAAGATTCCAATCATACTGGACTTATCATACTGGTTTATTTTTACTTATCATACTGGTTTATTTTACTTTTAAAAACATTTTACTGAGAATTTATGAAAACATGGGATTAAATTTCACACTGCAAAAGATTTAATGATAAAATCCCCAGTGGGTATATGTTCCCTTCCAAGTTTCTGTGGTGCAATTTTACTGGGTATGCATGTGGGGAAGTCAAGAGACAGAGGTGGGAGAGGAGGTAACTTTACTTTTAAATGTGATTAGTGCAAGATTTCAGTTTATTATCTTTTCCTTTTATCTTCAAAGCTGGTTCCATCAGCATTTTTTCAGCTTCATGCTGGGGGCTCTGGAGTACTTAAATGCTTTCATGTTTGAGATATGTATGAGGGATGTAGGATGTCTTCAGGTCTGTCTCTCTGAATAACTCCCACCCTACTGCCATTGCTAATCTACCACCAAAACACATCCCTTTGTGTTATGGTTTAGATTTATAATGTCTCTTCTAAAAGCCTCATGTGTTTCCAAGGTGATTGGATCAAGGGGTCACTGTACTCATTAGTGCATTAGTTCACTGATGAGTTCACAACTGACTGTGCTGTTCAGAGAGGAGGCTTGGTCAGAAGAGGCAGGAAGGTCATTGGGGAAGTGACTTGGAAAGGCATATTTTTGTCACAGCTCTTGACCTCTCGCAGTTTCTTCGCTGCCATGAAGTGAGCAGCTTTCCTCCACCATGCCCTTCTGCTATTCTGTTTCTGCCCTGCAGCTTGCCAAACATGAATCAAACCCACTAAAACTGTGAGCCAAAATAACCTTCTCTTTAAGTTACAGTTGGATATTTTGTCCCACAAATGGAAAAGTGACTAATACACTGTAAATTTTGGTTTTCTGGAGATTACATTTTGTTTTTTGGTACCAGTGATTGTACTCGGAACCTTGCACTTGCTAGGCAGGTGCCAGAACCACTGAGCCAAATCCCCGGCCCAGGACATTATGCTTTGCAAAGCCAGACAATACTCGCTGTTACTCCCACCTTCCCCTTCCTCCATTAAAAGACGCTCACTTGATGGTTGATTGTACTAACTTATGCTCTCCTATTTTGCCCCATATATAAATTTTAGAATTCTAAGAAATTTTTTTCCTTATCAATTACATTTGACTCTCATAAGTTAAAATACTTTGGATTTTAGATAAGCATGTCTGCCATGTTCAAGATCCATTCAGAACTCTATTGACTTCTTTGTTTGAAGGCAAGGACACCTTGTAATCAATGGAAGGGCACATGGAAAGCTATCTCTGTTACCCAATTAGTGGGAAAGAGTAATGGATAGAAGGAAGAGGGATAGTAAAAGTGAAATGTCTCAAGATACTATCTCACAGTATTTCACATACCCACACTAAAGAATTTAACAAATATAGGCTCCTAAATTCATTACCTACCATCCCTATAATGTAGTGAAAATTTAGAAAAAATTAATTTTTCCTCTTATGCAATAATATGATAATAATAAGATATAACTTGAATTAATATTCATTTACTGGTGAAGAGAGAGAAAAATTGGTAAGATGTACATTTACATATGCGTTCCACTGAAACTGTCTATATTTGTCAGTTTTTATGAACAAAAATATAAGAAGTATTATTGCTATAGTTTGAATATGGTCTCAGTATATCCACAATTTTCATATATTGGAAGGTTAGTCCTCAGTGTAGCAGTGGTAAAAGATAATGGAACCTTTAAATGGTGGGCCTAAGGGGAGATGATTATGGTTTTAAGAGAGATTAAAGCTTTTTTGCACAGGATTGCATTCTCACTCTTAAGTGAAGTCCCTTGAGAGTGGTTGTTTTAAGTGAGCTTGGCATCACCTCTAAATCTCTCTTTATGTATGTGACATTAACCTTTCTTGGGCATGTCTGTGCCATTCAATACTATACACCCTAAGGCCCTCACCAGAACCAAGCAGATCGTACCACCATGCTCTTGAATCTCCAGAACTTTGAGCTAAATACATTTTTATAAAGATGCAGCCTTGTGTATTTTGTTATACCAATACCAAGTTGGATAGGACAATTACTGTAAATTGTGTTGTCTATTCTGTGCAGCTAGAAAGTGAGCTCCATGAGAGAAGATATTTTACTTATTTTGTTCACTATTTTTATCCAAGGTAATTAGAATATGGTCTGAAATATAGTAGGGACTTAATAAATGTTTGCTACATAAATGAATAATACAAATTAAATGGATGGCTCATGATTGGTAAATGGTGGTGAACCAGTAAAATAAAGCAGCCAGGCTCAGGCCGGGGATTTAGCTTAGTGGTTCCACCCCCTACGCCGCAAGCACAAGGACCTCAGTTCTAGCCCTGGTACCAAAAAACAAAACAAAACACCAGAAATAAAACAGCCAGGCTGAATTTGGGGTTCTGAGAGAGACCTCTGTGGAATAACTTCAAAGGAGAGTTAGAGTCAAATTTATGGAGCTTTTATGACCTGGCTTAGCAGTCCTGGGAGAGCAAGGAATCAGTGAAGCAAGAAGAGCTGAGTATGTGGCAATAGGAAAGGCTAATGTTCTGTTACAGATATCCTGTATCCTACCAGGTAAGTTGAGTGTGCCATGTCCTTACAGAGTAGACATTGTTCCCCAGGATTAAGTGGTCAGAAAAAGCCATTCCAGAAACTGAGGCTGCTGTAGGGGATCAGACCTATCAGATAGTAATCTAGATTTTATTTTGTTTCACTCCCACAGTTTTACAAACAAAAACAAAAAAGGCAACGCTACCACCACCAACAAGAATAGTTGTCAATATTTGCAAACTGGAAGATTTTATGTGAAAATTATTTATTTTGAGGTTGTCTTGACAATTTAGGGGACATGACAATGTTGGGTTTATATTCTCATGTGGTAATTGAATTCAGTTTCATACTTGCTTTCCTGTTCTCCACAGGCTCCACTGATGTATTGTTTAAAATCACTCACTTTCATTATTTATATTATATGCTTAACTTCTGTAGTATATGAATTTATGATTCCTTCTTAAACACATTAATTCACTTCATATACACAAATAAAATAACCCTATATTTAGATATCTATCTACTCTTTCACAGAGTGAAACAAATAGCTTATCAGTAAAATATGTATTTTATCCATTTTCTGATGTATTGTCTTTGAAAATTCAAATATAAAACTTTTTTCCAAGGAGCAAAAATGAGCTTTGCAAACAAGGCTTTTAGAATTCACAAAAATATTCTCCATCATTTTACCAATAGGACTTCTTAGTCATTTACATTCTTCTCAAATGGCTTGGTTTTCTGAAGTCTTGAAGAAAGAGAACAGGATATTCACAGATTCATCCAATAATTTACCTCAGAAGAGTTATTTTTCATCTGCCTCTGCTTTCTTCCAGGTCCTAAATCTCACAGCTCATTTGCTTCATTTGTTCTGTGAAAGCATATTATTTTGTTCTACATACTTCACTGAGAGACTCTTTCTAGGCCTCTTGTTTTAGAACATTATCAACACCAATACAATAGTAATGGGGCATCTCAATAACCCCCTGTCAAAAATGGACAGATCAATTAGACAAAAAATCAACAAAGAAATATCAGAGTTGAACAAATGGAATTAATAGATATCTACAGAGTATTTCATCAAACAACAACAGAATGCAAACTTTTCCCAGTATCACATAGGACTTTCTACAAAACAGGCCATATATTAGGCCATAAATCATACGTAAGTAAATGCACAAGAATCAAAATTACCAATGCATATTATTGAATTATAGTGCCATGAAACTAGAACTCAATGGCAATAAGCATCAGAAAAACTATTCAAAAACGTGAAAAATAGACACTACTCTTTTGAATGATCAATGGATCACAGATAAGATGAAAGAAGAAATTAGAGTTTCTACAATAGAATGCTAATGCCAGTAAGACATAACAGGACTTATGGAACACAATGCAAGCAGTCCTAAGAGAGCAGTTTATAACAGTGAATCCTCACAACAGAAAAAAGGAATGAGCTCAAATAAATAAGCTAATCATTTACCTAAAACTCCTAGAAAAATGAGAACAACCTAAACCCAAAGCTATTATGAGGAAGGAAATTATAAAGATCAGGGCAGAAATTCATGAAATTGAGACTAAAAATCTACAAAGAATTGATGAGATGATGAGTTGGTTCTTTGAAAGACTAAACAAAATAGACAAACTATTACCAAAATAAGAAAACACCCAAAACCATGCAATTAGAAAGGAAAAAGGTGAAATCACAATGATTTCTGCCAAAATCCAGAAGATTATTGGCAATCAATTAGAGAACCTGTACTGTAATAAAATGGAAAATTCAGAAGTAGATAAATTCCTAGATACATAGGAACTACCAAAGCTGAACCAAGAAGATATAAAAATCCTGAATAAACCAATACCAGGCAGTGAAATTCAAGAAGTAATATTTTTAAAACTACCAACTAAGAAAAGCTCAAGTCCCAGTGGATTCACCGCCAAATTTTACATGAACTTTAGAGAAGATCTAATCCCAGTGTTACACAAACTCTTTAATGAAAAAAGGGAAACAGAACTCCCAAAGTCATTCATGGAAGCAAGTACTACCCTGATTCCAAAACAAGAAAAAGACCCAATCAAAAAAGAACTAGAAGTCTAGGATTGCATCTTGTTTAAGTGTCTTCTCATTTTCTTTTTTTGTTTGTTTACTTTTAGTTTAACTCCTGGGTTGATGCTTGTAGATTGCTTATGGTGAGTAGCTTTATTGTTTGTATTTAGAACACTTAGGAAATGACTACTTCTCTGAGGTGTCTTCCAGGCTTTTAGGTTTTGAGTCTATTGCAAGACTCTACTTCTTCAATTTATTGGAGAAGTTGCTGCCTGCTTGGCCTAGCCCCTGGGTTTTTGGCATTGGCTTTTAGCATTTTTTATGACCCTTTTGCTGTCTCAGTCTTGGTATACCAGGAAGAACAACTGATTAGAACAATTATGTCTCCTTGGCTAAAGTAGTACAATCAGCAATAGCAACAGCATCAAACACAGCATACCAAATGACAAACTTTGGTAACTATTAATTTGCCACCTTTAACTGTATGAACTCGATTTATGGTTAAATAACAAAATCTGAAACAATCTACGAAAATGTATGCAGTAAATAAGAGATTCCATCTCACCCCAGAAAGTATGGCTGTTATCGAGAAATCAACCAATAACAAATGCTGGTGGGCTGTGGGAAAAAAGGAACTCTTCCTCACTGTTGGTGGGAATGTAGAGTGGTGCAAGCATTGTGGAAATCAGTGTGGAGATTCCTCAAAAAACTAGAACTAGAGGTTCCATTTTACCCAGCTATTCCCCTTCTTGGTATCTTCCCGAAAGAATTAAAAGCATCATACCACAGGGATATATACATACCCATGTTTATAGCAGCACAGTTTATAATAGCTAAATCTTGGAAACAGCCCAAATGGCCATCAACCAATGAATGAATAAAGATGCGGGGTTTTTTATACAATGGAGTACTACTCAGCCATAAAGATAGATAAATTTCAAACATTTATAGCTAAATGGATGCATCTTGAGAATATATTTTAAAGTGAAATAAATTGGACACACGTGTAAATACCACATTGCTTCTCTGGTGTGAGAAACTGAAAGCATAAAAGACAACCAAAATGTATACTAGATATTGTGAAATAGAAAGAAAATGTTCAAATAGGTAAGAGACCTAGGGAGAGGGGGGAAAGGATGGAAGGGAAAGAAAAAAATGAGAAAAGAAGGAAAAAGGAAAAGAAGGAAAGAGGAGTTGAAGGGAGGGTAGGGAAATGAGAAAAAATAAGAATCAAGATATATCATGTACAGGTACAAATTGATGATGAATGTGATCATTATATATACATAAAGTACCAATAAACTTAATTAATTAAAAAAATAAAAAGAACTATAATATAAACTTTAATGATCATAGATGCAAAAACCTTTAATTAGATACTGGCAAACAGAATGCAGCAAATCATCACAAAGATCAAACATCATGACCAAGTAGGATTCATTCCAGGAATGCAGGGATGTTCCAAGATAAGAAAATCAATAAATGTAATACATTGTGTAAATAGAAGCAAGGACAAAGGTTACATGATCATCACAACAGATGCAGAAATAGCATTTGACAAACATAAGCATTCATGATAAAAAATCCTGAAGAAAATAGCAACAGAAGGTCTTTACCTCAGTATGATAAAAGCCATCTGTGATAAAATGGTGACTAACATCATAGTAAATGGAGAGCAGCTGAAAGCTTTTCTTCTAAAATTAGGAACAAGAGAATGATGCTTGCTATCTTCTGTTCAAGATAGTTGTAGAAACATTAGCAAGAACAATTAGACAAGTGAAAGAAATAAAAGGGGTATTTGTTGGGAAGGAAGAAGTTAAATTATCATTAATTGCAGATTATATAATTATCTACAGAGAAGACCTCAAAACCTCCACCAAAAGAGTCCTACAACTAATAATCAAATTCAGAAGTATGGGAGGATATAAAGGCAACACCCAAAAGTTAACAGTGGTCTCATAGATCATTAACAACTCACTAAGTGGGAAATTAGGAAAACAATACCTTTCACTAGAAAAATGAAAAGAAAAAAGAAAAGCTTAGAAATTAACCAAACCAAGGAAGTAAAAGACTTCTACAATGCAAAATACAGTGCTGTGGAAAAGAGAGATTTAAAAGGATATTAGAAATAATATTAAGAATCAACAAATGCTATCACATCAAATTAAAAAGCTTCTGCATAGCATAGGAAATCACCAACAGTGTAAAAAGACAGTGTAAAGAGACAAACTACAGAAGGGAAAATGATTTTGCCTGCTTCTCCTTAGACAAAGGACTAATATTTAGAAAATATAAAGAACTCAAAACATGATACCCCTCAATTTAAAGACCTAATTAAAAATGAGCATCTAAAGTGAATAGACACTTCTGAGATGAAAACATACATATGGCCAATAATAACATGAAGAAATGTTCAATGTCACTGACAATTTGAGGAATGGAAATTAAAACAACACTGAGATTCCATCTCACTTCAGGCAGAATGGCTACCACCAAGAAATCAACTAATACAATGCTATCAAAGCTCTTGGGAAAAAAAGAACTTTTTCATTTTTGGTCGTTGTGCAAACTGATATACCCACTAAGGAAATCAATATGGAGATTCCTCAAAAAAACTAAAATACAAATTCCATTTGTCTCAACTATTCTCATTCTAGATATCTTCATCAAAAAGTTAAAAACCTCATCTCACATTGATGTAAGCATACCCATGGTTATAGCAGCATAATTCATAATAGGTAAATCTCAGAAACAGTGTATATGTCCATCAAGAAATGGTTGGTTAAAAATATGTGGTATTTGTTCAAAATGAGTACAATAGTACTCTGCCATATAAAATGATAAACTGAGCCATTTATAGGTAAATGAGTGCACCTTGAAACTATAATGTTAGGTAAATCAAGCACACAAGCCTAAATAAATATAATATATTTTCTCTTGCATGAAAAACTAAATGTGCCCATAAAATATGAAATAAAAGATAGTAGGAATACAGAAACAGAGAAAGAGAGAAAGTTCTGTAGTCCAGTGTGGACAATGTACCTAGAAGTGTAACTTGATTTATTATAATTTTGTTGCATGTTTTGTGGCCTGTAAGTCTGGTGTTTAATTTGTATATATGATGTTTAACTTTATAAAATCTTTTTAAAGTTTCTTTTTATTTTATCAGTATATGTTTGGAGGCATTGAGGTTATTATGTACTTGTACATGGCTTAGCTTTATTTTATATACTTTTCCTTCCTCTCCTCCTCACCTTCATCCTTGATTCCTTGGACACATTCCAAGAGATCTATCTCCTTGTTCCCTTCTATACATCCTTTATTATTCTCTTTGTTTTTACTTTGCCTCATTCAAATGAAAGATACCATATGCTATTTAAGCTTATGTGTCTGGTTTATTTCACTCAATATTATATTTTCCAGGTGCATCAATTTTCTTACAAATGTCTCAAATTTGTAATTCTTTATAGTTGAGTGGTATTCCATTATATATAGATACCACATTTTCTTTAATCAGTCATCTGTTGATAGGTCTACAGGCTGCTTCTAGGATTGAAATATTATGAATTGTGCTGTTATAAACATTGGTATACATGTATTGCTTTAGTATGATGTCCTAAACTCTCTGTGGAAGATATCTAGAAGGGGGATAGCTGGGTCATATGGAATTTCTAATTTCAGTTCTTTGAGAAATCTCCATACTGATTTCCATAATTATTGTACCACTTAACATACCCACCAGCAATGAAGGAGGGTTTCTTTTTCATCACAGCCATGCCAGTATTTCTTATTGTTTGATTTCTTAATGATTGCCATTCTTCCCAGAGTAAGATAGAATCTTAGCCCTGTTTTAATTTGCATTTGTCTAATGACCAGAGGTGTTGAACATTTTTGGTATGTTTTATGACCTTTTGTATTTCTTTCTCTGTGAAGTGCATGTTTATTTTTCTTGCCCATTTCTTGACTGAGGTTTTAATTTCAGTTGATTTAATTTTTTTGAGTTCTTTATATTTTCTACCTGTTAGTCCTCTGTTTCAGGAGTAGCTGGCAAAAACTTTATCCCATTCTGTAGGTTTTCTCTTTTCTCTACTAATTGATTCTTTTGCTATACAGCAGTTTTTTATTCTGGTATAATCTCATTTGCTGAGTTTTGCTGTTATTTCTTGTGCAATTAGGTTTCAGTTTGAAAAATCCTCTGCTACACCTATGTGTTCAAGTGTTTACTGATTTAATCTTCCAGTGGGTTTAATGTTTCTGTGTTAGTGTTGAGATCTTTGATCCATTTTTTTTAGTTTAGTAGATGGCGAGAGATAAGGGCCCTGTTCTACTCTTTTGCAAACAGATAACCATTTTTCTTAGCACCATTTGAATTGGTTACTTTTTCTCCAATGTATTCTTTTGGTCCCTTTGTCAAAAATCAAATAGCTGAATATGTCTGGGGATGTTTTTGTATCCTCTATTCTAGTCCATCGATCCTTGTATCTGTTTTTGTTCCAGCACCATGCCATTATTTTTTGATTTTGTTTTTGTTTTTTAAATTTTTATACATTTTTAGTACATATTTGCTATACATAGTGATGACATTCATCAGAGGGAATTTATATTTGTACATAATATGTCCTAATTCTTTTTTTCTCATTATTTTCCCTCTCTTCAATCCTTCATTCACTCCTTATTTACAAATGTTTCATTTCCATTTTTTCCCTTCCATTCTCTTTTCCCACCTCCCTCTCGTTTGTTCCCCTAATTCTCAATGTCTATCCTCCATTTTGCTTCTTATAGGCCCTTTGGGTTTCTCACACAAGAGAAATATCATGATATTTAAATTTGCATGTCTGATTTATTTCACTTAAAACTATGGTCTGGAGGTGCATGCATTTACCTTAAAATGACTCAAGTTTATCCTTCTTGATGGAAGAGTAGTAACCCATTGTATATAAATACCACATTTTCTTCATCCATTCATCTTTTGATGGGCATATGGGCTGTTTCCAAGATTAAGCTATAAATTGTGCTGCTATAAACATGGGTAGGCACATATCATTGTAGCATTATACCTTTTACTCTTTTGGAGAGATACCTAGAAGGGAAATAGCAGGGTCAATAGCAGGATCTAGTTTTCATTTTTTTGAGGAATCTCCATACAGATTTCCATAGTGGCTGTAGCAATTTACAATCCCACCTACAAAAAAGCAGAGTTCTTTTTTCGTGAACGCCTGGTCAGCATTTGTTATTTATTGATGTCATGATGTTAGCCATTCTTTCCTGAGTGAGATGGAATCTCAGTCTTGTTTTACAATTTTTTCACGTATTTATTTGCTGTTTGTACTTCTTCATCTGAGAAGTGTCTATTCATTTTGGATGCTCATATTTGGATGGGGTCTTTAAATTTGGGGGTGTCTGATATTTTAAAGTTCTTTTATATATTCTAGATGTTAATCCTTTGTCTGAGGAATAGCTAGTAAATAATTTTTCCCATTCTGATGATTATCTCTTCATTCTCTTGATGTTTTCTTTCATTCTATAAAATGTTCTTAATTTGATGTGATCCAGTTGTTGATTCTTTTGTGATCAAGGTTTTGTTCATAAAGTCTTTGCCTACACATAAGTCTTCAAGAGTTTTACTTATGCTATCTTCCACCAGATTGTTTCTGTTTTTATATTTAGATACTGATCCATTTTGATTTTAGATTAGTGCATGATGATAGCTATTGATCTACTTCAGTTTTCAGCATGTGGAAAGCCAGTTTTCCTAGCACCATTTATTAAAGAAACTTTCTTCCAGTGAAAGTGTTTGGCCCCTTTGTCAAAGATAAGCTGGCTAGTGTGCTTGGAGTTGTTTCTGCGTTTTGTATTCTGTTCCATTGATCCTCAGGTCCATTTTTTTGCTAGCACCATGCTGTTTCTATCATGGTAGCTTTCTAGTATAACTTCAAACAAGGAATTGTGATGCACCTTGATTTGCCCTTGTAACCCAGAATTGCTTTTGCTATTTTAGGTCTCTTCTGGTTCCATACGTATTTTAGGATTCTTTTCTCTAATTCTATGAGATATGTTATTGGTGTTTTGATTGGGATTGCAGTCAATCTGTATAACAATCTTGGAAGTATGGCCTTTTTTGCTGTATTTTTCTGCCTATCCAAGAACAGGGGATGTCTTTCCATTGTGTGATATCCTCTTTGATCTCCTTTTTCAGAGTAATGTAATGTTCAATGTAAAGGTCTTTCATTTCCTTCTTTAAATTTATTCCTAAGTATTAAATTTTTGTTGATGCTATTGTGAAAGTCCTTGTTTCATTAATTTCTCTCCCAATAAATTTGTTATTCATGTGCAGAAATTCTACAGATTTTTGAGGGTTGACTTTGCATCCTGCTGTGCTATGAAGAGTGGTTATTAATCTAGGAGTCTTTTCATGAAGTTTTGGGGGTCTTCTATAAAGAGTATCATGTCATCAGGAAATAATGAAAACTTAACTCCTTTTTTTCCTATTTTTATTTGTTTTGTTACTTTCTCATTGCTGAGACAAATTTCCAAACATCCGAAGTTAAAGGAGGAAAGGTTTATTTCTCCTCACAGTTGGTACAGGTTTCATTCCAAAGGTGGCTGACTTCAGGGGACAGAGGCATGATGCAGGAACATCACAGGGCAGAAATAGTTCATTGCATGGCAGGCAGAAGGCAGCAAGCAGAGAAGTAGCAGCAACAGCAGCAAAAACAGCAACAGCAGCAGGCCTCTTTCTGCCCCTTATATTCTATCCAGGCTATCCTAGGACCTAGATAGCACTCACTTAGAGTGGGTAGCACTCACATCCAGGGCAGGCCTTCCCATTATGCACACCCAGAATTATGCCAAACAAAAAAGTGCACAAATTTAGTAGTCACACACCCTTAATCCCAGCATCATACACTCTAGATCCAGCCTCCAACAAAAGCCCCACCTATGACTGCATGATGCTTAGGGGGGACATCTAGACACAAGCCATATCATTCTGCCCCTGGTGCCCCCAAAGACTCCTGCACATCCCTTTATGCAAAAAGTATTTAGTCTATCTCCAAGAGTTGCCAAAATCCCAACATTTTCAGCATTAGTGAAAAGTCCAACTCTAAAGTCTCCTCTGAGATGTAAAGCAAATTCTTAGCTGTGAGCCCCTGTAAAATGAAAAGAAATTTTAAAACTTCCAAAATACAATGGCACAAGATAAACCTTTTCATTCCAAATAGGGAGAGAAAGGAATGGGACAAAATCAAGTCCAAAATCCATCAGGGCAAACATTGAGTCCTGTAGTTACATGTCCAGGATTTGAAGCAGTTTGTGGGTAAGATATGAACTCCAAAGGGTTTGAATCATTTCAACCCTATGGCACTGCAGATGGTTGTAGCTCCCCCAGCTTCTTTCTTGGGCCAGCTTTGTTCACTCCTTGCAGCTTTATTAGGACAATATATGTTCCTGGGTTCTTCAACCTTCTGGGGCCTCCACTGCACCTTTGACTTCACCCAGCTTCACAAACTGCCCTCTCAGGAGCATGCTGCCTGGCTTCCCTGGCCTTCTTCTGAAATCTGTATGGGAGCCTTCCTGACCTCACAACCCTCGCATTCTGCATGCACCTAAAACCAGCACCACATGGATGATGTCAGGTCTGCTATCAGCTAGAGGAGTAGTCAGGCTCTCTTCTCTATTTGCTGTAGGGGTCAATGCCTGGGAGGAAAAGTTTCCCTAGGACACTGCCATTCTGGAACCCGACACCAACATTTAAAGGGGAAAGGTTTGTTTAGCTCACAATTTTTAGAGGTTTCAGTCCATAACATTCTGCCTCTGGCCTCCCAAAGGCTTGTGCATCCTTTTATGTAAAATGTATTTAGTCCATCTCTAAGAGTTGCCAAAGTCCTCACAGTTTTAGCATTTTTGAAAAGTCCAAATCCAAAGTCTCATCTGAGATATAAGGCAAACTGTTACCCATAAACCCTTGTACAAATGAAAAGAAAGTTAAACACTTTCAACATTCAATGGCACAGGATAGACATTTCCATTCCAAAAGGTACAAAGAGGAGGATAGAAAGGAAGGGGAACAACGCAAGTCTAAAATCCAGCAGGGCAAATATTTAGTCCTATAGTTCCAGGTCCAGCATCTGAGGCAATCTGTGTCAAAATGTGAACTCCAAAGGACTTGTGTGGCTCCACCTCTACAGCACTTCCTGTGGTTGTAACTCCTATGGCTTCTCTCTTGGGCCAACTCTGCCCCCTCCTTCCAGTTTTTGTCAGACAAACTACATTGTCTAAAATGTATGCTTCTCTAAAATTCTGAGATCTTCACTGTACCTTTGGCTTCACACACACCGCTCTTTCAGGGGTACACTGCCTGGCCTCCCAGGCCTTCTTCTGAAATAAGGGTGGAAGACTTCCTAATACCACAACTTTTGAATTCTTCATGAACCTAAAACCACCATCAAGTGGATGATGCCAAGGTCTGCTGCCAGCTGCAGCAGTAGGCAGTGTTCATTCTCACTTGGCTATAGGGGTTGAGTGCCTATGAACCAAATCCCAAGGAACAACTTCCTTAGGCAGCCAATACTCTGGAACATAGTGCTCTGGAACCCTTTGTCTCAAAGCAGAGCCTTTCACCTTTGCAACTTTGAGGTGTGAAGGCTGGAGTTCTGCTAGTTCTCGTGATGTTCTTCTGGCCAATTTTTCTGTTGTCTTCTTCTGAAATACTTGGCTTTTTCTTTGTAGTCTTTTCAGTGACCTATTTCTCCTCTCTTCCATCTTAGCATGACCTAACTTTATCAGAGCTTCCTTTTTGGCCAATCTCAAAACATTTTAAATCCTTCTACTGGGTTCTTTGCTCTTGATTCTCAACATAGTCCTGCCTAAAAGCCCCTAACAGTAACTATGCCACCACATCAACATTAGACTGCCTTAAAATTTCTTCTGCAAAATTTATTAGTGCACTGCCCTTAATCTCAGTCTAAGACAGTCTCTAGACATGAGCAAAATGCAGACAAATTTTCTGTCAAAGCATAACATACATGGTCTGCAGTCCAACAGCCAATGCAGTCCTTCTTCCCAGCAGAATCCTTCTGAGCCTGGTCTTTACTGGAATCATTTCTGTCAGCATTCTAATCTTCTGAGTTCTGAGTAGAATCTCTCATCTAGTACAGCCTAAAGCATTCCAGCTCTATTTTTTCAGCTCACATCTCTGGACCTTCCCTAACTCTTCCCCTTCCCACAAGCCAGCTCCAAAGGCTCCTAAATCACATGGTCAGGTAACATCACAGCAATGACCCTACTGCTATGGTACCAAATTCTGTGTTAGTTACTTCTCTTTTGCTTGCTTTGCTACCTTCTGCCCACCATGAACTGTTTCTCCTCTGCAATGCCTGTCTACCATGCCACCCTGCCTTGGAGCCAGTTGATTATGGACTGAAAAATCTACAAACTGTGAGCTAAATAAACCTTTCCAACTTTAACTTTGGGTATCAGGTATTTTGTCTCAGCAATGAGAAAGAAATAATTAAGACATTTACCAAATGCAAAAAGAAAATAATTGCCAACCCAGATTAATGTATGCTACAAAATTATCCTTCAAAATTGATGGAGAAATAATGACCTTCCAAAATAAAAGAGAATGTAATTAAATTCAAGACCACCAAAGCACAACTCCAGCTCATACTCAAGGAATTCTAGATAGACACTGAGCCAAACATCACCAAAGAACTGTGAGAATAGCTCGTCAAAAGGAAAAAAACAAAGAAATAAGCATTAGATAAATAATGCAATGAAAGAAACCCGTAAGTACTTTCCAATGATTACACTTAATACAAATGGTCTTGATTCCCCAATCAAAAGACAAAGATTATGAAATTGGATCAAATAGTAAATACAAGTCTATTTTGTTTACAAGAGATTCTTCATTCACACACAAAAAAGACTAAAAGTGAAAGGATTATAAATGATACTACAAGCAGCCAGAGCCTGAAAGCAAGCAGGAGCAACTATTTTATATTTTTACAGATTTGACTTCAAACCAAGACTAGTCAAAAGACACAAAGAAGATGACTACATGCATTTGTCAGCTTTCTCATCACTAAAAAGCAAATTCTGACACCAATATCTTACAGGAGGAAAGCTTTAATTTTTCCATTAGTTTCATGAGATTCACTTCAAATTTGGTAGGCTCCAAGGGAGAAACATGATGGCAGAAGGGTATGTCAGAGAAAAGCTGTTAGTTAATGGCCACTGGTAAACAGAGCAGGAGAATAATGCCAGAGAGCAACAGAAGAGGGACTTTATATGTTCCTCAAAGTCATACTTTCCCCACCCGAACACATACAAGAGTGTGTGTTAAGTCTCCTAAGCATTTTTTAATCCAGTGAAGTTGACATATCTGGATTAATGGTCACACTATTTATTAATGAAGAGAAGAATTCACCATGAATAGGTAACAATTGTGAATATATATGGCATGCACCAAATGCCAAAGTACTCAATTTCATACAATAAAAACTACTTGAGGTAAAAGGACAGATAGATACCAATACAATTATAGCAAAGGACCTGAATACACCAATCTCAGAAATAAACTGGTCAATCAGACAAAAAAAAGACAAAGAAATATTAGAATTGAACCACAAAATTGAACAAATAGTTTTAACAGATATCTGCAGAGCATTTCACCATACAGTAGCAGAATAAATATTCTTCTCTGCAGCCCATGAAATCTTCTCCAAAAAATACCACATTTTAGGCCATAAAGCAAGTTTAAATAAATCCAAATATTGAAAAGGTGTGTTGTATCCTATCAGGTCATAATATGATGAAACTAAAAATCAACAACAAAAGAAACTACAAAAAATATACATGGAGTAAATAAGGTATTCTTAAATAATTAATGGGTCACTGAAGAAATTAGAGAAGAAATTTAAAAATTCTGAGAATGAAGTAATGATGATAATACAGCATATAAGAAGCTGTGGGAAACAATAAAAGCAGCTATGAGAGGGAAGTTTATAGCTGTCAGTGTTTATAATGCAGTGATATCAACTAAAAGAATAGAAATAGAAAAAGAATATAAAGAAAAGAATAATAGAGTAATCTCAAATAAATAACCTAATGAAGCATCTGAAATTCCTAGAAAAATGAAAACAATCCAAACCCAAAACTTGTACAATGAAAGAAATTATAAGGATCACAGCAAAAATCAATGAAATTGACACTAAAAAAATGCAAAGGACCAGTGAATCAAAAAGTTAGTTGTTAGAAAGTAAAATAAGATTAATAAATTCTTAGGCAAACTGACAAAAGAAGGAAAAAGACCCACATTAATGCAATTAGAATTGAAGAAACCTTCAAGGTGTGGTGGTGCATGGCTCTAATCTCAGCACTCAGGAAGCTGAGGCAGGAGGATTGTCATGAGTTTAAAGTCAAGGTGGGCTACATGGCGAGTTCAAGACCAGCCTAAATTACAGAACAAGACTCTGTCTCATGAAACAAACAAACAAACAAACCACCCAAAAGTGTAGAAAACAAAAATTACAAAGATTCCACTGGATTATAGAGGAAATTATAAGAAATTATGATTGAAAACATATATTCCAATAAATTGGAGAATTTGCAATGAATGAATAAATTCTTAGTCACATATTACTTACCAAAATTGAACCAAAAATATATAAAAACTCAGAGTAGACTAACAACAGGCAGTCAAATTAATGTAGTAATAAAAGCCCTACCAAATTTCAAAAAAGCCCAGAATCTGATGGCTTTACTACTGAATTTTTACAAGAATTTCATAGAAGAACTACTTTGAATACTTTTCAAAATCTTCCATGAAGTAGAAAGGGAAGGAACACTGCCAAACTTATCCCATGCTGATACCAAAACCAGACAAGGACTCAACAACCAAAGAAAACTACAGGACAATTTCCTTAATGAGTATAGATGCAAAAATCCTTAACAATATACTTACAAATGCAATGCAATAAATCCTTAAAAAGATCATATATCATGACCAACTCATCTTCATCCCAGAGATATAAGAATAGTTTAATATATGTGAGTCAGTAAATGCAGTATACCATATAAATACTAAAAATAAAAATATCATCACAATGAATGCAAAGAAGCCTTTGATGAAATCCAATATCCATCCACTCCTGATTAAAAAAAACTTAGGGAAAATAGGTACAGAAGAACCTGCCCTGAAGCTGATAAAAGCCATTTATGACCACCTACTGCCAACATCATGCTAAATGGAGAAAAACTGAAAGCATTACCTCTAAACTCAGGAACAAGATGAGGGTGTCCACTCTGTTCAATATAGTACCTGAATCTTCAGCCAGAGCAATCAGGCAATTGAAAGGAATAAAAAAGATGCATATAGGAAAGGAAGAAATTGAACTATCTGTGTTTGTAGACATGATCCTTTACATAGAAGTCCCCCCAAAATCCACAAAAAGATTTCAAGAGTTGGCAAATAAATTCAGCAAAGTAGCAGGATACAAAATTAGTAGCATTCCTGTACACCAATAGTAAATCCACTAAAAATAAATCAGGAAAACAATTCTATTCACAACAGCTTCAAATACATTAAACATTCATGAATAAACATACCCAAGGAAGTGAAAGGCCTCTATAATGGAAAATGTTCTGAAGAAAGAGATTGAAGAGTTCATTAGAAAATGGAAAGTTATCTCAGGCTACTGGATATGCAGAATCAATACTGTCAAAGTAGCCATTTTACCAAAACAATACTATATAGATTCAATGCAATTCCTATCAAAATGCCAACAACATCCCTCATAGAACTAGAAAAATAATCCTAGATTTTATGTGGAATCAGAAGAGATGCAGAATAGCCAAAGCAATCCTGAGCAGAAAATGCAAGGCAGGGGGCATTATAATTCCAGATATCTAGTTATACTATGAAACTATAGTAACAAAAACAGTATGTTACTGGCACAAAAAATAGACATGTAGACCAATAGGATAGAATAAAAGACACACAAAAACCATATATTTTTAGCCTCTGATCTTTGACAGAGTCTAAAAACTTACCACAGAGAAAAGATTCTATTTAAGCAATAGTGCTGGGAAAACTAGTTGTTAATATGCTAAAGAATAAACATGGACCCATATATCTAACCCTGTACTAAAATCAAATGAAAATGAAAAAAATTTTAAACCAGAAATGCTGAATCTCTTTGAAGAGAAAACAATGGAAACACTTGAAGTCGTAGGCATAGGCAAGGACTTCCTGAACAGAACTCTAACAAAAGAAATAATACCAAGAACCAACAGAGTAAAGAGACAACCTACAGAATGGGGAAAGTATTGCCAGCTAGTCTTCTGACAAAGGACTGATATCTAGAATATATAAAGAACTCAGAAAATTAGATCTCTCTAAAACAAATGACCCTATCAAAAAATGAATAGTCATTTCTCAAAAGAAGAATTACAAATGGGCAATAAGCAGAGGAAAAAGCATAATGAACAATTCTCATATCACATCTTAATCCAGTTATAATGGCTATCATGTAGATGACATGTAGGGAAAAAGGAACTCTTCTACATTTATGGCAGGAATGTAAACTAGTACAACCATGAAATCACTATGTGAATTCTTTTAAAAAAATTTTCTTTTAGTGTATCACAAGTAGATATTAATAAAGAAAATATAAAAGCCATTCTATGAAAAAATAATTTTTCATAACAAAAATTATTAGATAATAACCATGGTAAATACACTGTGTATCATGATCTTTAAAGAATATATTTTCGTTTGCTAATCTAGCTGTCAGCTCATTTCCTAATAATACTATACATTTTTTTGCATAAAACACTTTAAGTATTGACAAAGTATCTCACATTCTGTATAATTCTGAACAATTTCTTCCTATTTTACAATATTATTCTTTTTGGTCCTTGTTTTCACTTTCAGTTTCTTATACCAGAGAGACAATGCAGTATTTACACGTTTGTTCAATTTATTACACTTAAGAGTATTGATGGAGTACTATTCAGCCATAAAGAAGGATAAACTGGAGACATTTCCAGGTAAATGGATGCACCTTGAGTATGTGGATTCTTCATAAAAACTAAAAATAGAAATTCCGTTTGACTCAGCTATACCTCTCCTGTGTATTTTCTCAAAAGAGTTAATGACATCATACTAAAGTGATATATACATAACCATATTTATAGCAGTGCAATTAACAATAGCTAGACTATGAAAACAGCCCACCAACAAACAAATGGGTAAAGAGAATTTAGTGTATATGCAGACAATGGAGTATTATCTGGCCATACAGTAAGATGAATTTGAGTCATTCGAAGAAAATTGATAGATCTCGAGATCATAATATTAAGTGAAATGACTCAGATACAGAAAGATAATCCATTTTTCTCTTATATGAGAAACCCAAGATATAAACAAATTAAAGAGTAAAATAAAGGTCAGATGGTAGAAAACAGGAAGGCAGACCTTTTGTAAATGAGGAAGGGGGCCAGGAGGAGGGAGAAAGAAGATAGGAAGGCGGTGAAAGGGGACTAGAAATTGTCACCTGAAAGGAGTGTAAATATTATCTATCACTGACATATATGAATAAAAAAACACAAAGATTCCTCTTTGTATTCCCACAGTACCTGATTTGGTGAATCTAGAGAGGTGACTGAGAAATTTCTGGGGAAACTTTTAAAAAATTTCCAAGGTAATGGTGGTGCTGAATGCCTTGGGTGTTCACTTTGAGAACTACCAGATTATAGCAACAAGACTAAAAAATATACTCCTAACTTTTTGTGGAAATAGAGATCTTGTTAAAATTTCAGTGATGGTCATCATTGTTTTAGGAGTGGAGTAGGTATTAAATATACATTTGAAAGTATCTATATTTAAATCTTGATAGAGAAGAATGAACAGGTGCTGATATCTGAACCATAGTGCTCTGGAGCCTGATCATAGCAGCTTCCCAGAGCCATTGTCCATGTATAATCCTAACTTTAATCTCAGTGATGTCAAGTGGGTAGCTTTCAGTGGGCCTCCTTAGTGGGAGAATTACATCACACAAATTTACCAGCACATAGCTGCCTACAAGGGATATTGAGTGCATATATATATGACATCATCTTCTAAGAACTTACATTCCATATACAAGCAACTATGCCATCCCGTTAGGATTTTGTGGTATTATTCATTCAAAAATAATGTATTGAGCACTTGCTATGTCAAGAAGTGTGAGCAATGCTAGTGATATAGCTGTGAACCAGAAAAACATAATCTTTGCCTTTTTTGTGCTTATCCAATTTTAAAGACAGTAAATAATTTAAATGTAAGGGATTAAAAAGGTTTAACTTAAATGATTTTTAAAATACATTAATAGCAGAAAGCATAAACTTCAAAGCTCAAAATAATGAAGAAAATTTGTAGTAATTATCTTTATAAGCCTTAGAAGACAGTGAAAACTGTAATTATAAAAAGTATTAATATCTGTTGACTTTGCTATATATTTAGTATGTTAGCCACAAATATTTAGTATAGATATAATTATTGTCTATTTGGCTCTCCAGTAAACATATGTCTTCAAATTTAGAAAAAAATGTGGATACAGCATCTTACTAAATCCATTTTTCATTATGTTTGAGTAGCATTTGTGTATATATACACCAGATTTTCTTTATCCATTCATTAGTTGGATGAGCAAATAGGTCACTTCCAAGATTTATCTATTAACAGTTGTGTTGCTATGTACATGGGAATGAATGTATCAATGTAATATGATATCTTTAACTCTTTTGAGGAGATACCTAGAAGAGTTATAGCTGGGTCAAATGGAATTTCTGTTTTCAGTTTTTAGAGGAAACCCCATACTGATTTCCACAGTGGTTGTACAAGTTTACCTTCTCATATACAGTGTAGAACATTTCCTTTTTCTTTACAACATCACCAGTGTTTGTTCTTTTTTTTCCAGCTCTTGATAACAGCCATTCTCTGTGGAGTACGATGGAATGTGTTGTTTTGATTTGCATTTCTCTAGTAGCCAAAGATGCTGAAGTGTATTCAGTTCTAGTTTCCATTTTTAATTGCATCCTTTATTTTGAGGGAGTCTAATGTTGGAAAACAGATTTCTAGCATAAAAAAACTACTTACCCTACTCCTTTTCTAGCCATTCTTCTACTTTGAATCGATAATGGGATGGTAGGAGGCCACAAGAGAAGACGATGATGATTGCCACATATATTTGTCCTCTTACCATTTGTTCCTATCCATAATAATAGATGTTGGTGGCATTGTAAATACAAGTTGAATATGCTAACACATTTACATACTTACACTCTATTGGTTTTGTATTTACTAAGTCAGTTTTTCAACTGTTATTAGTACAGTTTTGTACTTAGATTAATTATTACATACACTGATGGAATATGAGTAGAAATAGGAGTTCTTTCTATGAAAAGAGCTGAATACATTAGAAGTATGGAATAAACTTTAATCGCTGTAAAAAACCATCAGTTAGGTTGGGGGAAAATTGCCATACAATGGGAAAATCATAATCTAAAAACTTATTTAAAGTGTTTTGATTTCTCTTTATTTTAAAGAAACACATTGAAGTAGTAACTGACTGCACACTAATTAAATTGTCAGACATGACTGAACGCATTTCAATAAAATTAATGTATGTCGTTTCTCACTTATTTTAAAAAGTAACCTTCCAAGGATGGGCTCCTAATATATTTTAAGATGTGTTTTACAGTATATAAAAATGCATGAAAAATGTTCAAAGAAAGCAAGTATCACTTGCTACTGGAATATCAGTTATTGCATCACAAAGGACTTAGTAAAACTGTGAAAAATGGATAATATTAAAAAGTATGCAAGTTCAGGAAGAACGGTAGGATAAAAGGCATGAAGGTAGGAAAGTATGAGCATTTTTATGGAGAGAATAATTGGGCCTGGTACAGACTGGAGGAAGATTCATCCTGGCAACTACAGACTGTTGGAGTAGCTGGGAAAGAGTCTATGACCTCATAATAGTCGTTCTGGTTGAATGCTCTGAAATGTACCTTAGGTACAGTTGCTTTCAAACATTTTTTGAAATGTTTTGAAATGTTTGAGCAACTCATAGTAGGAAATAGATTTGAAAATAGCAATATGGTACACACATGATATATTTTGTGTACATTTCATGAAATATACTTACTCTTACTACAAATTAATGACTTGATATTTTCCCATTTAGTTTGATATTATTAAAAATGTTGTTCACTACCAAGTACAATGATTTTTGTAGCCAGTAATGAAAACGACCCACAGTTTCAAAAGTATCATCTAGGGAACTGGTTCCTAAGATGAGTTGATTTTGCCCTCCAGTGAACACCTGGCAATGTGTGGAAACATGTTTGGTTCTCACAATTGCTGGAGGAGCTGCAGGCATCTAATCGCAAAAACGGTGGATGATGTTAAATGTCTTTTTCTTTTTAGATACTGTTTCTGTTTAATATTTCTGATATCTGTCATGATGGGTTAAATATAGAGAAAATTAAATTTTAGATACAATTTACATTCTTAAAATTATGTTTTTAAAAATGTCTTAAATGTTGTCAAATCATGTTATTTTTTCCCTTAAATTCTTTTATTGGTGCATTTTAGGTATACAGTACGTTTACATTTATCATTGGATGCTTGTACCTGTACATGATGTATCTTGATTATTTTTCCCCACTACCTGTGTGCCCTTCACCCCCTCCAACCTTCCCTATTTACATAGACATCGTTTCCATTTTTTTCTTTT
>NW_004624852.1:2081218-2111050 GCF_000247695.1 Heterocephalus glaber | reverse complement strand
CTCTTCACACTGCTGGTGGTTTCTCTTGCTGTGCAGAAGCCTTTTAATAAGAAGAAATCCCACTTGTTGATTGTTTGTGCTAGTTCATGGGCAACCGATTTACCTCCCTTCTTATTTTAGCTTTTATTCTTCTTCTTGTGTTTACCTTGTGTCTAAAGTTGTCTTACTTGATTGAATTGGCTCTTAACCCAAGTGGGCTATTTTCTTCTATCTGCCCCTATCCTTAGGCTGTTCTAACTGCCTTCCATTTAATAACTAAACTAAACTACTACATTATCCCCATCTGAAAAAGTGTCCCTAACTGCTGTTAGAAGAGAAAGGGTGAAGACTGAATCTTGCTGTTGCTGGCTGAGAGGGGGTCAGTGTAGAGGACATGGAAGTGAGGGATTTTCTTCAAAGCACTAATATAAGCAGCCCTCGATGGAAGTCAAGTTGTGGTTCAGCAGCTATGAACTTTCTTCAGAGGGTCAATCTAGTAAGCCTTGGTAAAAGAAGTCCGGCACATTGCTGGCTTTATTTGTATGACAATTTGGAGTTTGACAGTTTATAGGGAAGAAGAAACAAATTTTATTTTTGAGGGAAGGAGCCTAGTACTGACACTATTTTTGAGATTGGAGTAGGGGTTGTAACCAACTGGGTCTTAGACCTGTCTATTCGAGGAGGCTTTCTGTAAGTCTGATATTTTTTATGGTTTTAAGATCTTCTACCCAACGTGAATTATTCATCTAAAGACAACAAATTTTATTTATGAGTGCTCAAGTTCCTCTAGTTTTGGCTGTAACAAGATAACAGACTCCATGATTTTGAAAGACTATTTTAGCTAAGGAGTATAAAGACTTGTTGTGTTCATATTCCTGCCATTGTGGCTTTTTTAGCCTCTGAACCATAACAGTGCTAAATTACAGGCAGAGCTGGAGACTACCAGTAGGGGTCAGTGTAGTGACTGGAGGTTCATTTTTATATCTAGCCTGCATTACTATTATTTTCTATGTATCTTTTTGGTTATACCTTACTGCTGGGTATTTAAGGCCAAGTTAAAGTTAGACCCCTGTTAATTAAAATTAATCTCTCTTCTCTCTCTCTCTCTCTCTCTCTCTCTCTACAGTTAAGGCTCCTCAGGGATTTTTTTTTTCGGGGGGGCAAGTTCAGAGCCTCTTAACTTTTATCAATATCATCTGCCAGGATGGGCCATGGTCTTGTTTCAACATATGGTTTCCCATGGAGTTATGGGAGATATTTCCCTTTTTTAGTGCACAATGTACACTGGTTGATGCCTGTCCCCTGGGATCCAACAGTCACCCTGCTCAGGTGATTGAGTGACTACAAAAATTATAGGATCTTTTTAGAGAGGTCCCCACATGTCTTGAGTCCTTGTTGATCTTGGAGAGCCAGGGCCAGGATATTGGCTGTCCTATTAGGCAAATTATCTTTAAAAAAAATTTTTTTAGCTTTGATCTCTAAGCCTCAGTTGTTGAACACCAAGAAGGTTAGTAACAGCAGTACTGAAGTGGGAATAGTGGGTTTAACTACCATAATCTTATCTCTATATCAAGCACTTTGAATTATAAAGTATGGCCAGACAACTTACTTCTTTTCCAATCATGGTTGTCTTAAAGGTCAAATTTCTGCATAATGTTAACAAATAACAGTTATAAAGTTTTACAGGGAAAACATGAAAACACAACATTTTTGCATAATGATTATGATGAGAGCTTACTAGGGATATTAGATTTTTGTTATCATCTGTGAAATATATTTAAATTCCTATTTACAAATTGATTGTCTTTAATCAAAAGTTATTAAATGACAGAAATAAACCCTTACATAAATTTGTTATTTTTAAGTAGAATGCAGTTGTTTATAGATGCATTTATGGGTTATTAATGCCTAATGTCTAATTACTAGAGTGACATTTTCTTGACTGTATATTGCTTAGGTACATCTAGCTGTTATAATGCAATTATAAAACAACCACATAATCATAAACTTGAAAAACTATCTATATCATCTGGCTGTCTGTCTCATGTTGGATTCGTATGTATATTTCATTACAAGTAGCTAGAATACAAGCAAAGAAAAGCCAGGTGCTTAAGCCTGAAAAAATTTACCATCATAAACGACTTTAGCTTGGTAGTCATCAGTATGTGGCTTAGTTACTTTTCTGTCCTTGCTGAGACAAAATACCCAACACTCAAAGTTAAAGGGGAAAGGGTTTATTTCACTCACAGATTTTAGAGTTTTCAATCCATAATTGGCTGGCTCCAAGGCAGGGTGACACATGGTAGAGCAGCGTGACAGAGGAGAAACAGTTCATGGTGCCCTCAGGTAGCAAAAGCAACAAAGGACCTTAACAGCATTTTTCTGCCCCTTTTATCTTATTCAGACTACTTAGGGTGGGTAGCACTCACACCTTTAATCCTAGTGCCCTTGAGCCTAATATTGCATCATAAACCAGTTCCAGCATCAGGCACTCTAGATCAAGCCATCTCTGCAAAAGCCTATGAGCACATGAGGCTTTGGGCGGGGGAGGGGGGGTATCTTACTATACTGAAAAAAAAAGTGGAACAAAAAATTTATCACCATGCACTAAATTAAGATCAAAGTGGATTAAAGATTTAAATATTAAGACAGAAACACTAAATTTGCTGGAAGATAAGTTAGGTAGAACTCTTGAAGACATTGGTATAGGAAAAGATCTTATGAACAAAATCTCAGGGGCACAGGAACTTGCACACAGAATCAACAACTGGGATCTTATCTTATTAAAAAGCTTCTGCACTGCAAGAGAAACCACCAACAGAGCTAACAGCAACCTACAATGTGGGAAAAATTTTTCAGCAACTGTACCTCAGACAAAGGACTACTATCTAGAATATATAAAGAACTGAAAAAAATCAGACCCCCCAAATTCAAAGACCCAGTTCAAAAATGGGCATCTGAAATGAACAGACATTTCTCAGACAAAGAAGTAAAAGCAATAAATAAATATATGAAAAAATGTTCAACATCACTGGTCATTCGAGAGAGGCAGATGAAAACAACGCTGAGACTCCACCTCACTCCAGAAAGAATGACTGCTATTAAGAAATCAACCAATAACAAATGCTGGCGGGGGTATAGGGAGAAAGGAACCCTTCTCCATTGTTGGTGGGAGTGCAGACTGGTGCAACCACTGTGGAAATCAGTATGGAGACACCTCAAAGAATTAGGCTTAGAGGTCCCATTAGACCCAGCTATCCCCCTGCTGTGTATCTTCCCAAAAGAATTAAAAGAATCATACCACAGTGATATATGTGCACCCATGTTTATAGAGGCACAGTTTGTAACAGCTAAAGCTTGGAAACAGCCCACGTGCCCATTAACTGGAAACTGGATAAAGAAGAAGTGGGGTTTTTTAAAAAATACAATGGAGTACTACTCAGCCATAAAGAACGAGAAACTAGAGACATTTATAGCTAAATGTATGCATATTGAGGTCATCCTCTTGAGTGAAATAAATAGGACACATATGTGTAAATACCGAATAGTTTCTCTAGTGTGAGAAACCGAAAGAGTAATTAAGGATACACACGGATGAAATGGCCTAATAACATATTTCTCGGATTGTGTTTCCTTCGCATGTTATATGACAGTATCAAAATTTAAATTAGGGAGAAGCTTGGCTTATGTGGAGTCTGCTAGCTAACTGAAGTTTCTTTTTCCAGACCACTATTTGTTCAATGTTGGTTTGGTTTTGGGGATCTTTCTGAAACAAAACACATCCTCTAGTGTCTTGTTGGTGCTTGAGATGCTTTTTTAAGTCATATGGAAAAATGTTTAAGTGCTGTTCAGTTTTGTTTTGGTTGATTTCTACTGTATTTGAATATTATTGTAGTTTTTTTCCCCTTGCATTGTTCTTCTTTGAATGCTTTTAATTTTTGTATTTGTGTGTGTTTGATAATAAAGTTATTTAAAAAAATTTAACAAGCTTTCAATCAGATTTAAATATTTTTATTAAATTAAATGAATAAATAAAATATTTTTGTTTGGAGAAAGTATTCATTATAATTTTATAACATTCATTATAGATGTGTAACAAATAAGTTTATTAGGGTTCATTTAAAGAGACATATTAGAAAATAGTAGTTCCTGTTTACCTGTAGGCATGTTTTAAACTCTCAGTGAATGTCTGAAACTGTGGATAGTACCAAATATCACAAGATGCTGTGGGTTTTTTTTCTATATGTCTCCTTCTATGATAAAGTTTACTTTATAAATTGGGCACAGTAAGAGATTAACACTAATTACTAGTACCAAAATAGAACAAATATAAAATATATTGTAATAAAAGTTATGTGAATATGGTGTTTCTCTGGTCTTTTTCTCTCTTAAAATACCTTTACTATACATCTTAGCTAACTAAGCATAGGATTTTTTTCTTTGGTAAGTCAAGAACTTTTACATTTTCACTTAACAGAAGTACTTTATGGTTTATATTTGGGTTATCCAAACTGTCAGCATCATTTCTCTTGTACTTTAGGGCTATTATTAACTAAAATAAAGATTACTTGGTCATAAACTTCATGAAGTGATAATCAAGATGACTACTAAGTGACTAATTGGCAGGTAGGTAGTACACAGACTGGATAGTTCGAACAAAGGAATGATTGAAATTCTAAGTGGGGTCGGGTGGCATGGAACAGGATGGCACAAGATTAATACTCAGGGTAGTGAGAAATTTAAAACTTATGAATTCTTTATTTCTATAATTTTCTATTTAATTTCTTGGCATTCAATTGACTGTGGGTATCTAAAATATGGAACGTGAAGGTAGATAAGAGGAGTGTTGTATGAAAGTACCACACATAAAAGAAACATTTATGAAGACAATGCTTAGAGAAATAAAAAATGAAATAATATTTAAGTAATGTGAAGAGCCAAATGTCATCAAAATGATCCAGAAATTATCAATAACAAAATATTTTAACAACAAAATAAATGTTTAATTCAGACCAACCTCTTAGACTCTGCTTTAGAAGCAGTAATAATGAACTATTGTATATTTTAAAGCTTATACAGGCATATCTCATAGACATTGTAGGTTTGGTTCCAGATCATCATAATAAAGCAAATATTACAATACAGAGAGTCACACAGAGAGTTTTTCTTGCTTCCCAATGCATGTGAAAAGTCATATTTGCATTATAATGCAGTCTCTTAAATGTGCAATAATAGCATTATGTCTAAAAATGTACATACCTTAATTAAAACATACTTTATTGATAAAAGGCAAGAGATAAGTACATGCTATTGGAAAAATGATGGTGAGAGACTTTCTTGGCACAGTGTTTCCATAAACCTTAAATTTGTAATGACAAAAACAACAAGACAAAAAAACCCTAATAAGGTGAAGAGCACTGAAGTGAGATGTAAGATGCTTGTATATCACATCTACATATTTTATACATTTAACAAGCATGTATAGACACAGTGAGCCAAGCATAGTGGACAGCACTTGAAATGTATTGATTATAGTACACACAATTGTTTTTTTTTTTTTTTTTACTTTTATTAGTACGTGTTTGCAGCATGTAATGAATACATTCACTGTAGGGAATTGATACATGTACATAACACATTTCAATTCCTTTCCTCCCCCATCCACTTTTGTTTTTCCAGCATCCAATTCATTTATTTATCCTATAACACATTATAAAGTGAATTAGCTTATATACAGATTGAAAACTAGACTAATAGGCCAAAGAACATATAAGAGATGTAAGACCATATACACACAATTCTTAACCTGATTTAACCTTATACTAGGAGAGGACCTAGGACTATAGGATACAAACAACTGTAATACAATAAAGCATGTTTTCACTCCCTTGAGAGGCACAAAGTTCTATGAGAGTTCAGAAGAGGGAAAACTAATTTCTGGCTTGGAGTAAAGTAATGAGGGAGTTTTTCATGGTGAATTAGACTTTAGTTTTAAAACCTGCTTAGGATGTGGGTGAGAGAGGAGATAAGGAGGTGTGCAGCAACATAGGGTATGAAGAAAGAATGACATGAAAATTAGCATCATTTGGTACAAGAGGTTCAACAGTAGTGGAAAGTAAGGTCCATTTACTAGTAAACAGGAAAATGTTAGGGATTATTGGAGGAAAAGAAAAAAAGCCAAATCAAAGGAGTTAAATCAGTCTAAGGAATTTGAAATTTATCCGGTATCCAGGGGGTAGTAATGAACATTTCTAAAGAGTAGAATGAAACTTTAGAGAGAAGTAACCTGCTATACTAGCTAGTTTGGAACTGGAAATACCTGTAAATAGGGATATTAAGAGGTAATTGTAACAGTATAAAATATAATGGACAAACTAACGTGGTAGCATTGAGAATTGGAAGGGATGGAAGAGAGAGATATTGCTGAATGGGAATTCACAAAACTTAGTGACTAGCTGCATGAAGGTGTAATGTGTAGGGAGAAATCAAATGTGTCTCTCAAATATCTATCACGTGATTAGCTGCACAAAGAAAGCATAAAAAATATCAGAAATGAAAAGCAAAGATCATAGTTGAAGGAGGGTAAAATATAATTCAGTTTTGGTCATATTGAGTTTGAGGTGACCATAGGGTATCCAAACGAGATATCCAATTCTACAGGAGAGTTTCAAGAAAGACAGAGTTAAGACTCAGAGAAATCTGTAAATTAGAGCTCATTAAAGTTGTAAAGTTGATAAAATTGCCATAAATAAGGGTGTAGACATTAAGACCTTTAAAATTTCAGTGACACGTAAGAACATAAAAAGGAGAAAAGTGCAGGGAAGAGGAGAAATAGATTGTTGGGAAGTTAGAAAGTCAAGAGATGGAAGCTCAAGAATGATATTGAATGATATTGATAGTGTAAAAAGCTGCAGAGTATTAAACAATGAGGATTTAGGAAATAACTTTGGATTTGGCATTTAGGGGGTCAGTGATCAACTGTGGAGAAATTTCAGTGAAATATTAAGCAGAAATCAAATTGCAAAAGTTATGGTGCTAAAGGAAGAAGGGAAACAATTACAAATAATTGTAGATTTTCAAAAAGTTTGTGAAAGAATAGTGACTCCAAGCCAAAAAGATCTCTTTCCCTTTTATCAAGTACCTAGATGATGCTGATTCTGATGGTCCACGGGCCACACTGTGAGGACAACTGGTAAAGGTTGGAGAGTGTTTTTATTTTTCACCTTATTCATACCCTTGGAATATTTTATAATAAAAGAGGAAAGATCAAGTAGAGAAGGACAGGCTGCAGATGTAAAAGAGAAAGGTAGGAATAAAATTACCAGATTTATGACCTGAAGGAGGTGAAAGTAATCAAGAACATCAATGAAGGCAATGGAGGAGGAATTTTGTTTTCTGAAAGATGAGGAAAGTAGGAGAAGAAAAGAGAGAAGATGAAAAACATTTTTAGGAGAGAAGAGAGATTTTGGAACTTCTATAAAATCACTTTGTCACAGAAGGGAAAAGCAGTAGGGAACGCAAAAGGGAAAACAGTAGTTGATTAGAGTGAAGGAGAGGCTGACTTTCAAAGAGTAGAAGAGAATTGGAGGAGCTGCTGAAGGAAATTCAATAAGGAGTCAAAGGATGAACAAAAATATATCCAGTATCAGTAAAAGTCCAACTGAAATTATAATGGCTTGTGGATTGAATTTGAATAGTTAAAAATGCAGAAACAACCCCAAGCACATTCAACTATGTGATCTTTGACAAAGAAGCACAAAGCATGCATGGGAGGAAAGAGCCTCTTTAATAAATGGTGCTGGGAAAACTGGCTGTCCACTTGGAGAAGATTGAGTCTAGACCCATATCTTTCAATATGTACTAAATTGAAATCAAAAGGGGTCAACAAATTAAATGTTAAAACAGAAACACTTAACCTGCTAGAAGACAAAATAAGTAAAAATCTTGGAGTAATAGGTATAGGTAAGGACTTTCTGAACAAAACCCTGTTTGCACAAGAAATACATAATACTAATAATAAATGAGGTCATATCAAATTAAAAAGCTTCTGCACAAAAAAGAACAACCAACAGAGTGAAAAGACAACATATAGAATGAATGGGAAAAATTTTTGCCAGCTACACCTTAGATTAATATCTAGGATATATAAAGAACTCAAAAAAATTACCCCCCCAAATAAAAAACTCAATCAAAAAATTGGCAATTGAAATGAATAGACACTTCACTGAAGAAGTACAAATGGCCAATAAATACATGAAGAAATGTTCAACATCACTGGCCATTAGAGAGTACAAATTAAAACAATACTCAGATTACATCTTACTCCAGTAGGAATGGACATCAATAAGAAATAACAAATGCTAGTGAGACTGCAGGGAAAATGGAACACTTTTACACTGTTGGTGGGAATGTAAACTAATGCAACCACTTTGGAAACTGGTATGGAGATTTCTCAGAGAACTGAAACTAGGAATTCCATTTGACCAAGCTATTCCCCTCCTAGATATCTTCCTGAAAGAGTTAGACATCATACTACAGTGATACATGCATACCCATATTCACAGCAGCACAATTCATAATAGCTAAATCTTGGAAGCAGCTTATACATCCATCAAGAGATGAAGAAATTGTAGTATTTATACACAATGGAGTACTACTCTGCCATAAAGAGCGATAAACTTGAATCTTTTGTAGGAAAATGAATGTACCTTGAGATGATAATGTTAAGTGAAATAAATCAGACACACAAGCTTAAATATTGCATGATTTCTTTTATATGAGAAATACAATGTATAAATAAGAGTAAAATAAAAGATAGATGATAGGAAGTAGAGAGATAGACCTTTATCAAATGGGAAGGGGATCAAGAGATGGATGAGGGGGAAAGAGGGGAGGGAAAGAGATGAAAAAGGAAATAATTTATTTATGTACATGTACCAACCGCACACAAGGAATGTAAACATTATAAATTGCAGTCATGTACAAAAAAGTAAAATGAAGGGGGTCAAGTGATACATGGAAGGGAAAGAGAGAGAAGGGAAAGGGGATAAAAATCATTAAGATATATTATGTACACATACCAATTCCCCACAAGGAATATAAACATTATGTATTACAAACATGTACTAATTTTTAAAAAGAAAAAAGAAAGCCAAAGGTCTGGGGATATAGCTCAGTAGTAGAGCCACTTGTCTAGTACACTCGAGGGCCTGAGTTCAATTCCCAGTGTTACAAAGAAAAAAAATAATAAAACATATAAAAACAAAACCCCTACATTTTGAAAGGAGATAATATATTGAAAGACATAGATAGGATTTAGAAGAAACATATTTCCTTCCCTAGGACAATACTGCATGTGGTATCATAGATTAAAAGTTGGTAAGTGCTTATATTTTATGAGTAATTTGAGAATTAAATTTTTTTGTATTTCTATTAGAAAATGTTTGGTTTCCTGTAAGCATCTGATTTTAAACATTACTCCCTGGGTTCTGACTAATTCTCTGCTTTGATGGTCCTTCTTCTGCATTGTTCCCTTGGAATTCATCTTCAATTTAATATTGTAACTAAAAGAAAAATATATGTCAAAGAAGATCTTTTTATAGCCAGTTTCGTAGAAAATATTGAGTGAGGTAAACTTACAGGCTTTAGCCAATTAACTCCTCAGTTTTATGAATGCTTTCTTTCACATTTATTGCCTTGCCCAATAATTCCCTTTTATTGTTTGTCTAAAAACGGATCTTAGAGAGCTCCTGGTAGGTTCTGATTAGAGGCCATATTAGAGGTTACTACCTCAGTTGACAGAGGGCTTCAAATAATTCCTTTTATCATCTTGGAGTTTGCTTGGATACTCATTTTGAAAACCAGCCCCTTCAAATAACTCTGGATTTTTGTAGTCCTACATAGGCTTGAATATACATATATATATATATATATATATATATATGGTTAAAATGGTGTTTTCATTTCACTATGTCAAAGTTGAAATTTTGCCTAAATGCACAGATGAATACCTTCCCCTCCAAATTGAGAATGCAAGCCACCCTCCCTTTCACTTTCATCAGCTACTGCCTTCCACTATATGATTTTAAAGTGATTCTATAGGAGTTTCCCCAATCTCCCTCTTGCCTCCTAAAAAGTGTTTTCCAAATTACATTAGAAAAAATGTAAATTGCTAATTAAGGCTAGCAAGCTGACAGCATTTCAGTGTATAAGAAGCTACATTTAAGTCTCAAATCATTCCACTGGAAGTGGCATCTAGAACTTCTTGTTCTGATGAGATGTTGTATAGATAACATATTTGTACTAATTTTATTCATATTTGTTGTGGTGGTTATCTCTTGTCTGGTATTAATTATCAAAGCTTGGATATTTTCTTAGTTTTACTTTAGTGCCTCTCATCTCCCAAGTGTACCTTGTTTACTGCAGCCTTTATGATTTTGTACTGCTTCATGCATTTCGAAACCTACAGGGTATTGATATAGAAGGCTTCTTCTGGCCTTGTAGAAATCTAGCCTTATTTAGAAATATGTTTGGCTTCTGGAAGACATTAAAGTCAGAAAGGGATAAAAACAAACTCTCCATGTGGAATTTGATTGTCTTAATCTCAAGGCATAAATGATAATAACAGGAATAGCAGTAATAGAAAGAGTAATCAAAAGATAAAGAGAACCTAAGGAGATAACATTTAGAGTCTCATATATCTAGATGACTACATTTTAAAATTTATAAGTATCAGTTAAGCAAATTATCAAATTTATTTTCTACAGGACTGCAAAGGGAATAATTCTAGTAATGGAACTAAGGGTCTTTTGTGCACTAAAAGCTTGTAAAAGACATTAACCCTTCAATGATCAATGGCCAATTTCAGTCCCTAAGATTTCCACTGGGATTTGAACTTTAATTTCTGTTAATAATTGAAATATTACTGTAATTCTGACAGAACATTAAATAACAAGATATTTAGTTCATGCTTCTAAAATGTTCAAACTATGTTTGTTCTTAATGTAAAAATAATTACAGCCCAAATGAATGTACTCTTTCCTTATTATATTTCAGAATTTCTTGAATTTGAAACATCAAAATATTTGCATATCTTATTACTGAAAACACCAAATCTGTGAAAAATAGGTATAGATAAGGTGGGTGCAGCTGTACACAGGGAGCAGTTTATGCTTTGGATTTTTAATACAAGTAGCGTTATTTGAAATGACTTAACTTTACATCACACCTGTTCACCCAGAAATTTTAACCACAATACATTATGATACATGCTATTTCAACACATAGTTTAATAGCCATTTCTGTCAAAACACCTGTTGAAGAAATTGGGGTTTCCTTTTTTTTTTGAGTTATACAAACATTTCTGTCTGTGCTATTTTTTGAGAACCAGTGCTTTGTGTTGAAGCTTTTCTGTTTCTACTATCTCTACACAATTGTCCTTCTTTGCTCCTTCTTATTTTCTTCCCACAACTGTTGTAGCATAGCAAAAACAATTTGATGCCTTTAAAAAATATTTTGTGGCTGCATACATCCCCATCTATTATGTTAGAGTGATTTATTGCTGTATTTGAAAATCAGCTTTCATCATAACTTCTTAGCATGTTAATCTCATAGAATTTAAAATTGAAATAGGATTCAAAGGGAAGTTTTTGTAAAATTATTGACACATAGTAATTGTAACCCATTAATGGGTTTCACTGTGACATTTCCATACATCTATATATCTTATCATATTCACCTTCCAAAGAGAAGTGAATACATGGTTGATGAAGTGGCAAAGGAGAAAATATTTTCTAGAAAAAGGCAGAGACATCCAACTTAGCACATTTATGACTAATTAAAGGAGCAGAAAGAGCTTAGGCACTCCTCCTCTTTGATACTGCTAAGTGGAATTAGGGCAAAATCAAATTCACTCAGTTTGTAAAAATATTTATATTCTGAAAGAATATCAGAGGATTTGCCTTAGCTATGTAGTTGGTAACGTTTTGTAAAGAAATGAAGACTAGATTTCACTTTCTGAATAACTACCAGCCTCTAGAGGAGAGAAGCACAGGAAAGGAGGTTTGATTTAAAGCTCCTTCATACAACTTTGAATCGGTCATCTAACCACCTTATGCTGTGTGGAAGACCATGTCTTTTCCTTAGAATGTACCCTGTTTCGATATTTTGCTCATTATAAACTCTTTTAATAAGTTTGCGGCACTTGATAAGTGGGGGGAAAGGAATCTTAAGATACCCTTTAGGACATGGATCCCTAATCTTTTGACGTTCAAAGCTCACGGGTGAGAGAGGGAAATGCCATATTTAAGAGTGCAAGCCTTCGTCTTTCCCTCATATTCTGTAATGGCTGTTTTGAGTTATTACAGAAATTTTCCAATAAATTTTGACGGAGGGTAGGGTAAGGCAGGGTAATCCTGAGACTGAGGGGTGGGGACACACAAAGCCTAGTCTATTCCAGGACAGTGGTGGAAGTGCTATAAAGTAAAGCATCCATTTGCACCCACAAACCCAGTCTTGGTTCCCAAAATATTCACAGGCTCACCGGGCTTCCTGAAAGTCAGCGTAGGAGTGGGTTAACGTGATCAGCAACTCTGACCTCACAGCTCGAGGCCACTTCCACTCTGCCAGCACTGGATCTTGAAGAATTTACCCCAAATGCACTAGGTGGCCTGGCGAGTAAGTGAATTGGTTTACTTGTGAGCTCACTGGAATTTTTCTTCTGGAAGCTCGAGTTTGGGAGCAACATGTACGTGGAATTGTAGCTGCCACCTCACTTTCCTCGAAGGAACTTGGGTGCGAAGTGGCTGGAGGAAGATGAGGTTTTTGTATTCCTAACTCTACATTAGTGGGTCGTGGAGAAGATGGATTTGTAGCATAGTCTACTTTGAGAGCTTTGTTTAACAAATGGACATTCTTTCCTCAGATAGCGAGGCAAAAAGCTAAGCATCACACTGCCTCTTTAGCTCCAGAGAGCCCTGAACTGCCTCAGGTGGTCAGAGGCCAGCGAGAGAGTCTCCACCTCCCCATCGGCGGCAGCCATTCGTATCTCTCAGTCGCTGAGGGGTTGGGGCCTATTGGCTGGGGTCCGCTGCCAGTCTCCAGAGGGGGTGTGTTGAAGGTGGGGTCTCAGGCCTCCCGCGAGTTCGGGCAGCTCACTGTGTGCTGGGTGGTGGGTGAGCGTCAGCGTGCGCCGGGCTGCTGGGGACTTGTGAATAGTTCAGAGAAAGCTAGAACACGCCACAGACGGAGCGAGGGTGAAGGAGTGCGAGTGCGGGGACTTAAACGAGTTGGGGCGAGAAAGCAAAGGCCCGAGGACCCAAGATAAAAGACGGAGTGACCATGGCTGTCTCTGCACCTCCTGTGATCTCTGCAACTTCCAGTGGCACCAGTGTCTTGGGGGGTTTATTTCGAGCGGAACCACAGTACTCAACACCGCGAGAGCCCCATCGCCTCACCCCTAATATAATCAACAGCTTCATGGCCAATAGCCACAACGGTGGCGGGTTCGGTAGCGGCAGTGGAGGCAGTGGCAATACCAACACCAACGAGTGCCGGATGGTCGACATGCACGGGGTGAAGGTGGCTTCATTCCTGATGGACGGCCAGGAACTGATCTGCCTACCGCAAGTCTTTGATCTTTTTCTCAAGCACCTGGTGGGAGGGTTGCACACGGTGTACACCAAGCTGAAGAGACTGGACATATCCCCGGTAGTGTGTACTGTCGAGCAGGTCCGGATTCTCCGCGGGCTGGGAGCCATCCAGCCCGGAGTGAACCGCTGCAAACTTATAACCAGGAAAGACTTTGAAACTTTGTTCACCGACTGCACCAATGCTAGGTGAGACATTCTTTTCTTGACTCGTTACTTGCTCTTACCCCTTTGCCCTTTTCTGCATGTCTCATCACCCTCATCCAACTTTGTCTGTAGAGAGTTAGCCTTAACTAGCTTGCCTCTTCAGGCTGTAAATCCGTGGGGGAAAGAGGACTAGAAGAACTCGTTGACTGTTGCTCTCTTCTGAAAGTCTGCGTTCAGTGGTAGGGCTTGGGTCTAAAAAAGTCCTGCAAACACTTCAGTTTGTAGTCCTCTACTAAAACTTTCTAGCTTTTTGCCCATATCTTGCATGGCTTTTGGATGCTTATGGTTATTTGTTAATTTCTTTATTTGGTTTTCTTTCCTGTTCTTTTGTGGCTGTACAGGTCAGATAGGTTTTCTCTTGAACAGGGACACCAAGGGCTTTCTAGGGGCGCAGGTGGTGGTGGTGGTGGCTGGCTGGCTGGCTGAGCTGTAAACTGGGCTCCGAAGCTGGCATCCCAGAGCACAGCATTTGGGGAATGCAGGGGGTCAGAAGTGTAAAATCCATCCCAGAGGGTGATTCAATCCCCATCCGGTGTGATTGTTGTGATAGTGTGTGGGGATGCGTGTTGCTGTTTCTGTTGTTGTAGGTAGTGTGTGTTTGTGTGTGTGCAAGTTCAATAAGAACGTGTGCTCATACTAGTTATGCAAAAGCTCCCCCAAACATACAGTAAAGTAGACAGGTCATGTTTTTATTTATTTTTTATTTTTTAAAGGACAAAGACAAATGTCAGTTTCCTGGGACTATCCCTTTTGGGTTATGTACATAGGGTAATGTGGAGCTTGAAACATTGGGGTGGGACTAGGTTGAAGGTTGATGTAGAAGTTGGTAGGTTTTCTAGAGAGGATGTTCTTAGTTCTGCCTACTGCTCACCATGCAAACAATTGGATCCCAAATGATGATGATCAGCTTCTCTCTTTGTAATTGTGCCATCTTCATATCATAGTTTGGGAGTACATTGGCGAATAAACGCCAGATTGCACATCAAAAGCAAATTGTATCTAATGTTTTGAGTAAAAAAGGAAAGAAACTATATTCAGGATTATTTTAGTTTTTCAATGCCTGTGAATTAGTCTTCTTAGTGTTCATCCTATCTGCAGTCTGGTTAAATCTCAGGAAAGTACACATTTGGCATATGAGATTGGCATACTAACCAAGAAATCACCATAACCAAATTAAAAGGAGCAAAAGATTTTGTAAAACTGCTTTTCATTTTACAACTAACTTCTACCAAGTTACACCATCTCACAATGTAACTTTAAATGATGAGATCTCTGGGTTTATGAACTAAAATTAACTCAGTTGTCACATTGGTTGTAAAATCCAAATTGCTATGTTTAGTTGAAGTGTACTGACAGCTTGTAGACATACAGTTGCTTAATGCTACAATAAGATAATGCTACAGAGCTTACAAAGGAAACTTTTCATTTACTTTTCTTTTTCTTTGAGCGTGTTCTGTTTTCTGGCAATTGCATAGGAACCAATTCATATCAGAACTCTTGCCTGATTCATATTTAAGGCTTACAAACCCATTTTATTAGGTCAGCTTTTCTTAAAGAACATAGATGGCTTTAAAACACAAAGAATAATGGGCTCCTGCAACAAAATAAACAGTTATAGATTGTAAAAACTGAAGGAAAATTTTATTTTGACCACAAAACATTTTAGTAATACACAGACTCAAAAGGTTGCAAGTGACTTCTGCAGGGGACTATCTAATTCACTGCCACTAAAAAACAGCTACATTTAATTGCACACTTGAAAATCTATCATCTTATCCCCTGCCTTTCCCCTGTCTCCCTCTGTTCCTTCTTGCCTTTCCTATTTTCTCTTTTGCTCTCTTCTCCTCTCTTACACACACCCATTCATAAAGTTATTACTGATAGGAAGCCCTTCCTTAATTTCATAATTATTTTACACATTTTTGAGAAAAATATATTTTATTTTTAAAATAAAGAGATTAGAGTTTTATTGTGATTTTTATGCTTCCTTCTGTAAATAGAAACTTTTCCTTAATTAATTTTTGCTGGAGCTTAAGGGAAGAATGATAAATTACTTGGGTTACCCAGAGACAGGTGATAGTATTGTAATTTTGGACCTTGTTTTATAATATGTTTTCTTATTATTTTAATCTAATTAAGTTTTATTTACTCTTTATCATAGCATTTGCATAGTCAACATTTTTGTTTGAACTGCTTTTTTTTGTGTGTGTGTAGAGGTGATATAGAAATATTAACTATGGAGGGAAAAATACATTTGATATGATACATGTCCCTTCTATTACCTTTTTTTCTTTATAGGTCTCTTATTTATTACATGCATTTTTATAATTGTATCATAAGTATCTCAATATATATTATAAAAATTTATGAAATAATATTGTATGAGTGAAATCCATAAAAGAAAATGAGAAAATTATTAAAACATACCTACATTGAAATTTTTAGGTGGAAAAAGAAGACAATTTTTGGAAAAAATATAATGGCAAAATAACATCACCTAATTTTACCAATGCAAATGCACTAATAGTCATGTTGTTAAAATTATAAAATACAATAATGCTTATTAAAGGTGTTTTATGATTTTAGGTAACATTGTTTTTAGAAATATGTACTTTAAATAATTCCAAAATCTGTATTTTTAAATAGAATTTGAAATTAGTGTTTAAATCAGCATTCTTTCTATGACTTTTTAATTCAGTGAAAGCAAAAATGAAGGATGTAAATAGGAAAGAGGAACAAGACAGACAACATAAAGTAGATGACTCGTGATCAGCAAGAGAGAAGAAATGTAGGAAAAGAGCAGAATGATGCCACAGAATGAGGGAAAGATAGAAGAGAAGATCTCACAGGGACGCCCGAGGAGAAGATGTGACATACCAAATGAGACCTGGCTAAAGAGGTTTGCCCTTGAGGGCTCATGAGCTTTTAGTTTTTCTAGCTAAAAGGTGAGATCAGGGAAGTACAAGCGAGAAGTATATGTTTAGAGTGGAAATGCTCACATACTATTTTTATTTGAAAGAAAACATTGATCTTCTTACGAATAATTTTTCATAATATGCAGTTAAATGGAAGGCCTACTCATAATAATGTCATTGATAATTTTCTTTTCCTGCATAATAAACATTCATTCCCTTCTCTGTCATATATGTGCAGGAGAGTAAAGGTCACAATTTAAGGGTATTTTATGCTTTCTGTACTATACCAAAACACGCAAACTTGATCATGTTCAAATTCATTACTTTTAGACACCTTAACATATTGCCACCAGTTGCATCTTGATTTGATTCAGTGCACATTTTCATTAATTATTTTACACTATAGAAAAATGAATGAGTTAAATTCATGTATATGATTGTTTCTTTGATATTACTGAATGTCATAACCAGATTTCTACCAGTGTCTTGTATGAAGTATTTTGTTTCAGCCAATTACTGAAATATTCCAAGTTTTCATTCCAAAAATGAATATGGGAAATATCTGCTTCAACTACTAGAGAATACTAAGACTAAATCTCTTGACTATTTATTGTTCCATTAGGTAAGCGAAGATTTATATCACTGAAATTTTGAAGGGCTATACAATATTTTCCCTTCATTCTCTTTAAGTTCAAAAATTAAATTATGAGGAAATTTAAAAATGATTAAGAAAATTATTTGTAAAAGGCTTAAAACCAAATAGTAAAATTACTATCTTCATTTAGCTTTTTTGCTGTTGCAAACAAAGCACTGGGATTTTTTATTTCATTTTTCTGTACAAGAATACTTGGAGTTTTTAATGTCAGACAGAGAGTCAGATTGAGAAAGCCAATGTCTAAAATGCTCACTATTTTGCAATGGATTTTTCTTGCCAAATTCTGTTGGTAGCAGTAAAAGTAACTTAAAAATTGGCTTCACTAAATATGAAAGTTAATAAACACATTTATTGTTATCACCGTTTATCTACCATCTATATAAAGGTAACATTTTCAGATTTCATGATCAGCATCTATTTCATTAGAGGAAACTGATTAATGTTATTTAGTCACTTAGATATAGTTAACTGGATGCTTGGAGAAACAAGAATGTATGATTAAGAAAATATTCTGGTAATATCTTTGGGGACATGATGATTCAACATAAACTCAAATGAATAAAATTCAATTCTAAAAATATAAACTCAAAATGGTTCAATTGTAGTTTATTATTTTGTCACGTCAACAGGATATAAATGTGGTTTATATTATGTGAATTATAATTGACATGTATTTTACAAAAATTTTAAACGCTTTCTAATACTAGACATGATTACTGTAAAACTGGATGAATTTGGCTTTGTATTTATTTTCACTTGAATACTTTATGATTCACGATCTATATAGAATAACACAATTTAATTTAAAAATTAATGTTTTGGATTTCCAGTACAGTTAAGTCACATCAATTTTACTAATGAACTCATATCACTTTCCTGACCTAATATTTTGTATTACTTACATTTTCAAAAATGATAACATTTCTAGAAATGAATCTGGATAGTAAATGCGGACATTTTATTTCATAGGATAATGATGTGCTAGCCATTTTTTTATTCAAAGTGTTTACATAGTCAATGGTACTCTATTTTTTATTAGGGGAATGGTGTCAAGATTATTAAGTAAAACAATCCAGTCATGTTGCAATGCACAGGACTTCAACGTGTACATTCATTTAAAATGCATACTTTTGCATAATCAATAATTTTTGTATTTATCTAAATACTTTAACATATTTGCTTCAAAACTCATTTATTAGGGAATGGATACTAAATTAAAAGAATGATTCAAGAGAGACTGGAGTACATCTTTAGATTTTCATATATAATATCTTTATAGTTCATGAATGTCAAGAAATAGGACATGATGGTGTTCAGAAGCAAAGGTTTTATGTAGTTTTACATAGAATTCCCCTAATACTTGTAGAAGTTATCAAGTCTGAATTATTTGGTGCTCTATTAAGTAACCTTATTTTGTCTTAGTGAAATTTCTAAATGTCTTAAAAATCCAGCCAAATATAATTATGAGAATCTTTAATCACAATTGGTAGTTGGCAACCTAGATCTCTGGTGGCACTTTATCTTGTGCATGTAAAAATACATGTAATTTAGTTTTTTTCATTCTATATATTTCAAATATTTACTAAAACCTCTCCAATTGAGCCACAATTGAAAATATGCTTTTGGAGAAAAGACATCAAACCTTTCTCCCAAACTAAAACAATTAGGTACTAATGATATTCTTGTCGCATATTCAAAAGGTCTTTGGTGACATTTTTTTTTCCTTTTCCCCTTTCAACATCTCAACCCGCACGCTTTACTGTCACTTCAGATCACACAGTTCTACAAAGATAAAACAACATTTAAACACATTTGCTTTGGATGTGAAATTGAGCATTTGGACCCAATAAGCCTGATTGTGGAACTGCATGCAAATTGTGTTTTGATTTATCTCTTTTACACTTGTTTCCATTTGAATTGATCTTGCATTAATTTCACCAAGGGGCTCTGTGAGGCTGCAGATGTTGCCCTGTGTTTAATAAATCAATGAGACAGATCTGAATGAATCACTTCAGATGGATTCTCTGCTCGGTTTGATGTCTAGATGTTATTCTTAGCTTGTTATCATGACAGATGCATTAATGTTCCCATACACTGCCAGCAATGTCAAAGAGATTGAAGCTTTTAAAGTGGCAGCATTCCTTTTCCAGTTTCTGCTAGAACCTCTAAATTTATTTTACTGAGGGATCAGAGAAAAATATCAAGACAATCATAAGTTTTTTTCATAAGAAAGACTCTTAATATTCATGTTAAATTGTTAACTATCCCAAAATGGTGTAGCAGTTTAAATTGCCTCCACATTAATATTTAATCACAGGGGGAAAAATGAAAATTAGTAATATATGATTGGAACACATTGAAAGTGTCAGTGTAAGTAGAATTATACTGCATCCCAATTGACTACAGAAGGGTGTTAGTTTGAAATCCTCACTAATAACTTTTTTGTTGGCTTAATACAGCTGTAATACACTCTTACCAAGGGATTTAGAACTCCTTTGGTATTTAATACTTTTTAGTCGGAAGAAGATAGCCTATCCATTGTGTATTCATCATTTCCTCATTTTGTGATGCTGAAAATCTTGAAAAGTTTTTTTCACTTAGTATATATCAGTTATTTATATTCTGAGCAATTACAAATCATAAAACATTGACTAACATAAATATTAACTTTATAGTTTAATTTCATAGACTAAAGAAGAGCATATATAAATCAAAAGAAACATTAATATAACTCTAGTGAAATTTACCTACCTGCATTGAATATAATAATTACCATGCTTTATTTCATTTCACTCATCATTTCTTTATGGTTTTGGGAGGGAAACTGCTCTTGGTTGATGGGAAATAGTTTTAGTTAATATTTTATATTTGAAGATGCAAATTTGCAAAGGAGATTCAATTTTCTTTTGTTCAAGTTTCTGAAAAAATATGTATTTTTGAATAATCAGCTTTTAGAAATAGATTCTCTTTGCATAGGCCTTGGCGATATTCTCTAATCATGACTCTATTATGACCTTTAGTAGAGTAGGACAATAGGAAACACTATTACATCATACTGTTTAGTTCTTAAATTCTGTAGGAAAAATTTTTATGTCCAGTGTTAGGATAATATTTGTATTGTAATTTAAGTACACCCTATGATCTATAGTAGAATTTAGTTTTTGTGAATTTCAATAAAGTTATGACCAATGGTTAACTTTCTTTTTTGAAATTTTATTTAAAAAACAAATGACTTCATGGTGAGATCTCAACACATTTTTCTTTAATGCTGTTTTATATTATAATAGTATACTGGGATTGTAGATATAAGGAGTAAATTGCTCATACAAAATTGAAAAAAATGTAAATAAAAGGCAAACTTTATCAGTAGCTATCTTGATGTCATTAAACAAAATTGTTCTATTAAACAAAACCTGGGATTTGTAATAAAAATTTCTGAATAGTCATTTCTTTTTTTTTTTGGTAATGGGGATTGAACTCAGGTCCTTGTGCTTGCAAGGCAGGCGGCGGAACCACTGAGCTAAATCCCCAGCCCATCTGAATAGTCATTTTTAACTCCAGTAATATTCACTGCAAAACTTCATTAAACCTAATATTGTGGATATATAGGCACTTAATTCACATTTGCTGAATGAACACGATCCTACACCTATGTATACGCACACACTCATTCCTTCTATCAGAAATCATTGTATCAATTGCTGTTAAAAAAGCTGAGTTACATAAAGCTTGCAGTTATTAGAGTCACATAATCCTGAAAATTAACTCCAATGTAATACTATTTGTAAATTATGCTATAAATCTTTCATAAATTTAGATGTAAATGTAACAAAATATCATATATGAAATTAAAATATTTGAATTGAAATATATTATCATAGAAATAATGAATTCTTGATACTTCCTTTTAATAAAACCCATGGCAAATGTTCAAATATTATGAATAGGCAAGAATTAATAAAACAAGACTAATACTATAAAATGATTCTCACTGATTTAGATTTATAATACTTGATATCAGCACTAACTTTTGTAGCAGTTGATTTGAGATTATTTTCAAACAGTAAATGGTTGGTTATCCAAAAGGAATAAGTAAGAAGATTTTCCTCCCTTCTTTCTAGAATCTGTGAATGGAAACACAAATACATATTAAGAAAAATGTCTTTATTTTTCCCTGAATAATCTGAAGATCCAGTTGAAGCTTAAACTTACATGAAGTATCCTCCTACCCACCTGATTAAAGGTGTAAATTAGTTCCTACAAATTATAACATTGAAGAGTAAAATTTCCTTTCATTTAGGACCCTGCAGTTGAAAGTACACATATTTATGTACGATTTTACCTCATTATTATTATTTAGTTTATTAGAGCAAATTGTGGTGAAAACTTTGTAATTGCCCTACTGAAAAATTATGCAGTACAGGAAAATTTAAAAAATCATGAGCCACAATATTTTTATTGCTACACAATCTTTTTATTTGTAAACAAGTTGACTGCCTAGTAGTGTATAATGTAGTGTGTATGTTAAGGTATAAAGCATTCAATTACAATTGTGTCCAATGATCTTATCGGGTTGTTGACAGCTGTTAGCTGGTAACAGCATTTAGGCTACATTTAGTCTATCTGCTATTTATGTGATGGGTTAAAAAGAAAAAAGTAATATTGATCTGTCTCCAGATTAAAGTTTGAAGTGGATAACAGCCTGAACACAAAAGGCTTTTTTTATTTCTCAGCTTGCCATTGATCTCCTAGTTTTATTGCATTCATTATTTATTAAAAGAATTTGCAAGCTAAACATAATGTTAAGCTAGTTTGCACACAGGGACCACACTTAGGAAATTGAATAGAAATTGCATTAAAGATGAACATCTGTGCTATTTTTCCACTCATGTGTTCATGAGTTTGTATAAAAGGTGTATTGGATTAATAGTTATAACCATTACAGCTTACAGCAATATGTTATATTCTGAGCTTTTAGTTTTTTTGGAAGAAGACTTCTCTCATATATTTTTCTAAAAAGCATATTTACTATTATCACAAACAATATTTGGATAAATTTATTTTTATTATAATTATGAATTATTTATATTATGAATCTAATGTATAATTCTCTATTGTACTAAAGTAAAAACGTGTAAAGAACATAATTACCATATAAGAATGCAAAACATCTTAATGGCTATTGATATTTGGGTCATAGGTGCAATTTACATAGTATCTGTATGTTGGACTTCAATGAGTATATTTTCTGCTATATTGTCATTAACATGTAGATATTTTAAATTTTTATTTTTATTTATTTAATTTTAAATAAGTAAATCTTTAGTTTAGGGCTTATAAAACACATTTATCCTTTCTATTTTATTTGCTAAATTATAGAATCTTTGAGATTACACATTTTTGCCATATCTATTGCTAAACAATCTTTAAATTGCTTTTTTATATGTTATATAGTTTATGTGTTATATCAGTAAACAGTAGGCTTTTTTTTAGCTTTCAATTAAAAATGTCCATATAGAAACAGTTATTAAACTTGCAACTGTAGAGTTAAAAATGTTTTTTTTTAAGTTAAAAAGCTTACTTTCATTTGTGTTAAGACTTTTAAACTAATCAAATTCTCAAGTTTAGGGCTTTATTTGCTTTATACATCATCCTGTACAATATTCTATGACACAAATTAAAACTGAGATGAGAAAGTGTTGTCTGTATTCATTCAGAATACATTGACCCTTAAATATTTAAGTGTAAATAACTGGAAAAAAAGTTTATTTGCAAACATATATAATTAAATATTCAATGTTAATGTTAAGATTGTTGCTTTGAAGATAGCTTATCCTATAATCTGCTAAAGTTCTAAGTTCAATTTGTAGATAGATTCATGCATATCTTCTAGGTTTGTATTTGAGGAAGACAAAGGGAAGTACATTCATAGAAAAAATTTACTGCATGGTACATTTTTTGCATAGTACACAAGCATTAGATACCATTTTATAAGCCAATTAGAGCATTCTGTTTGAACAATAACGTTACTTATAATGTATGATATTCTCCAGTTCAATTAATTTGTTATTTCAGCAAATATTTAATAAATATCTGCTGTGTGCAATTCTATGAAAAGTAATTATCTACATTCTTATTGTCTCATATTTAGATTACCTAGGAATAGAGTTTTGTTCTATGGTTAACTTTTAGCTCACCTACATTATTGGAAGGAAAAATAAATGGTGGATATAAGTCAAAAACATGAAAAATTAAAATGACATTATTTAAGTTTTTCACTGGATTATAAAGTATTCTCAGAATATCTCCCTGTCTAAATATAGTTTGCATATTATGATATTAAATTTCATTTCCATTTTATGAGCATTCACTGGTAGGAGGAAGGGGGATACTCTAGAAGAGTGATGGTGAATCTTTTAGAGCTTTCAATGGTACAATCAGCCCACTGCAGCATGAGTGTCGTAGGTTCGCTACCACTGCTCTAAAAATATGTGAAGGTTGCACTAAATCTCAAATTCTTCATGCAAAAAATATCTGAAATGAGCAAAGTACAAACAGACATATAGTATATATGTCACAGAAAGCAGCAGTGTGGTCTGGATCATGTTGGTGAGTGTATTTTGCTTGAATTTACTCTTATACTGTCTGTGGAAAGATTTATGTTATTAATGGATATAAATTATAGGCCCTCATTATAGGCCATTAGCAAATGAAAACCTGGCAAACTACATGAGGTCAGTTGTTGACTTGAACATGCTTTCCTGTTCTTAGGACCCCTAAATAACCATCTTCTTAAGATAAATAAATATTTTTGGACACTAGAAGAATCACGGCTTTTGGGTCAAAACACACTGATAAGCATAGCTATAAATACGATTTTTATGAAGGTTTCTATTCTGTGAAGGAAATTATTCAATTTTCAACTTATAATTAAAAAAAGGAATATCATGGTCTTGATGCTGATCATGTCTTGGCAAGAGCAATCATTTTGATGATGGACATTGTGACCTCTAGAGTGCAGTGACTCTTTCAGAGATTAATTGGTATAAATATATTAGATAGTTATTTTCTTACATTTGCAATTGTTTTAGATTCATCCTTGTCATATTAGGGGACTGACAAATTTTTTTCATTTTAAGGGAATGAGATTTCATGAGATTATATGATATTTCCATAATCTCCATTCTGCCAGTGTGTACAGTTTTATTATTTGTTGCACTTTAGTTCCATTGAATTGAATGACTAATCTGCTATGTATTGTCTAGTGAGATTTTTGGTTTTGTTTTCAAGAGATCTTTCAATTTTTAAATGTAAACACAGTAAAACTATTTCCACTCTTTTGGTCTTTTTCTATATTAGTGAGAAAAATGTAAAAGTGAGTGACACATATGGATCCACGTAACATCAAAGACAGAACAGTGCAGCTCAGAAAGTTAGTTTTCTGTCCAATTAGGAAGTCTCTTGTTTGTAAAGACTGAAGAACTATTTGAGTATGGACAAAGAAATGAGACAAAATAAGGGAGGAGAAACTTGATTAGAAAATATTTCACATGGAAATAAAGAACGAGCTGGCAACTGCTCTATTACTGAAATATAGCCCTAAGCCCTGAATATCTTTTTAAATTGATATTTTATTTTAACGGTCAATTTAAACATACTTATCGACAGGAACAGAAAGCATAAAAACATTAGCTGTTAATAACAATAAAAATACTAATGGCAAAATGTGGAAATGTTATTCCATTTAAGGTCTACTGGTGGCACAGAAATTGTAATAGAGTATTTGTATAAATGTCATTAAATTACTATTTCTGTAGTATTCTTATAAATATTACTTTAATTAAAACAATTAAACAGTGTCCATTTACGTATCTTTGGGAAGTTTCCCTGCTACTCCTGACCTGTTATCTTGATTATAGCTTGCCATAGCACATTTTTGAAACACATGTTGAATATGAATTTTTAAAAAATTTTAAAAAATTTTTTAAAAAGGCTAAATTTTGCCTTTGGGTACTGTGTGTGGTTTTTATCACATTCAGTGGTAACTAACTTTGCATTTTAGGGAGTAATTGAGTCACTGGATTCAAGATTATTTAAAGAACATTAAACTTTGAATTAAAGAATATCACAATGGCATTTCCTTCATTTTTAGATCTAATAAGTACAATAAAATTGAAATATTTACTACATCCCTTTATTCCAAAAATACATCTGAAGGCTAAAATTACTAGCAATGTGCAATCATAAAAACTTTCTGTGTATAAACTGGCTTCATAGTTTATATAGTACCTTCAAATACACTGACTCATTTAATTCAAACCTTAGAAGAGTTTGTTTTTAAAATTTTGTTGTAAAATTTCTAAATTTTTAGAAACAGATGGCTGATTGCTTTACAACATGGTACTTCTGGGGATTACTTAATTGTGAACTTTTTTTACTCAATGCTAAATCAGCATCTTCCATGGTTACAATGAGGCTTGCAATGCTTTTTTAGGGAATAATAGTACTGCATCTTGTGTTTGTGCAGGAGTTCAGAAACTGCAAAGCTGATTCCATGCTATCCACATTTGTTCTTGCAGCAGTTCCAAGAGCCAGGTCATCTGATCTCAAATTTAGATGAGAAAAATAGAAATGTAGGCAAGTGAAATGAATTATCAAAGACCATACATTCTAGTATAGACTAAGTTAATTCTTCATTCTAAACCTTCTATTGTGCTTCCTCTAGTACAACATATTCTCTATGCTGTATAGAATGATGGACTTTAGCAAAAACAGTTTAGTTAGGTAGTTAGAAATTTATGAGAAATCTTGTAGTGACAAGTAGAGTTAATTAGGAAAGAGAACCAATACTCAAGAGCTTCAATATAATGTCTTCAGAGTACTCTTAGAGGAACTACTGACTTTTAGTGATGTTTTCTTCAGACATATAGGAGCAAAATCCTCCTGGATAAAGCCTCAATTCTGCAAGCATGTACAAAATGGTTTTGGAAGATGACAAAAAATTTAATATTTTGAATGAAAAACTTAATAATTCAAAAAAGTACTATATAGAGATGGCAGCAGTCCATTAAAGAATAATATTGAAAGAATTTATTAAATTGTGGCCTCTTTACTAAATATATGAATAATCTTTTATAACCAAAATCCTATACTACAATCTTTGGGTGACTTCAGGATGCTCTACACCTTATTCTAAATATAATGCATACATACATGAAGATATTGTTACGCTTTGTTCATTCATCAAATAGCTTTTGGATATCTACTATGTGTCAGGCCCTCTTTTAGGTGCTTTGGACACATCTGTTAAAAATAACAGGCAAAGATTATCTGCTCTTGAAAAGGAGGTAAAATTCTAGGGCATTATATTGTAGATGGGGGAAGACAACAGTATTCATACTAAAGAAGGGGATTATATTGTATGTTAGCAGGTGATAAGTGCCACAGAAAACAAAGCAAGTAGAGAAAAATAAGCACGTGGAGATTGAGGTCAGTTGCTGTTTTAAGTAGCATGGGCATTGTAAACTTCATTGAAGATGTATGATTTGCTCACAGACTTGAAAGCCAAACAGAATCAGAAGAAAAATTGTCCTCAGGCTGAAGAAACAAATTTTTTTAGATATACAAACCATTCTTTCTTTTTTATTTTTTATTACTACATATTTGCAGTACATAATTATATTCCTCATGATGAATTGTTACATGTACACAACACACCCTATTTCTTTTTCACCACCATCTCTTCCCTTCTCTCTCCCTTCCTCCATCTCTTGGTCCCCTTTCCTTTTGCAAAAGATTTCCCTATTTCCTATTATCTATCTTTTATTTTGCTCTTTATTTATATTTTGGATTTCTTGTTTAAGAAAAATCATGAAATATTTAAACTTGTGTATCTGATTTATTTCACTCAATATTATGGTCTCAAGGTGCATTCATTTTCCTACAAATGACTCGAGTTTATCCTTTATGGCAGAGTGGTACTTCATTGTTAATAAATAGCACACTTTCTTTATCCATTCATCTTTCCAAGACTTAGCTATTATGAATTGTGCTTCAACAAACATAGGTATGCATGTATCACTGTAATATGATGTAACTCTTTCAGGAAGATATCTATAAGGGGGATAGCTGGGTTGAATGGATTTCTATCTTTAGTTTTTAGAGAAATCTCCATGATTTCCCAATGACTGTACTAGTTTACTTTTTCAAGAATAATGTAGAAGGGTCCCTTTCTCCCTGCAGCCTTGTCAGCATTTGTTATTATTTGGTTTCTTGATGATAGCCATTCTTTCTGGAGTAAAATGGAATATCAGTGTTGTTTTAATTTGCACTTCTCTAATGGCCAGAAATGTTGAACTTTTTTCATGTACTTATTTGTCATTTGTATAGGAGCATGCCTGGTAGGTTTGAGAAAAATTAAGAAAGTGAATATGGCTGCAGTGGAGTGAGTGATAGAAGATTAATTGGAAACATCATAACGGTAATGTTGGGGGAGGTGTTACCACATGGGTTCTTTTAGGTCATTTTGAAGTCATTGGCTTGTAAATTGGATGAAATGGGGAATCATTGCAGCATTTCAAACAAGGGCAAAAAATGATCTGACATAGGTTTTAAAGAGTCACTCTGGCTGCTTGGTTGAGAATAGAGTAGAAATCGAGATGCTGTTGATGTTGAAGTGGAGAGAGAGAGAGAGAGAGAGAGAGGGATTATAGCATACTAGAACACAGTGTTAGAGCAAAGATGATAAGAATTGTTCAGATTCTGAATAGGTTTTGAGGTTAGAACCAATAGCACTTCCTGATGGATCAGACACTGAATGTGAGGTAAAATGGTCACACATAACTGCAGGACTTGGACAAAGAACTGGGAGAATGATTTCCAGCACTTGAGAAAGGGAAGGCTCTAGGTGGAACAAGTTGTAGAAGTACAAGGGTTTAGTTTTGTACATATTAGTTTTTGGGTATCTTTTATCCCTTTATGAAGACATGTTTGAGAGAAACTTTTGAATGGAAAATAATGCATTGAGGACGGCAGTGATTATAAAGAGAAAAGAGAGTTTTGGACTGAGTCCATAGTCACATCAATATAAAGAAATCAGGGGGAAGAGGAGATATGAACAAAAAGTCTGAGAAGGAATGTCCAGTGAAGTAGAAGGAAAAATCAAGAAAGAATGGCCTTCTGAAAACTAAGTAAAAATGCATCAACAAGAAGGAAATGATTAACTATGTCAAATACTGCTTAAAAGTCAAATAAGAAAAGATACTAAGATTGGCAATCAGTAGATGTGGCAGTGGAAACCATTGATGACCTTAAAACAAGTAGTTTTTGTGGAGGAATGGAAATAAAAAAGCCTGAATGGAATGTGTTTAAGAGAGAAGAGAATAGAGAAATTGGAGACAGAATATGTACTGCACTTCCCAGGGGTTTTCTACAAAAATAGCAAACAACATGGGGTGGAAGTAGCCTGAGAGCAGTGAATGTGGATGGAGTGTGTCAAGAGGTTATTATTTTTACTAAGAAGAAATGATAACATTTGCAGTTCAGAATAATCCAGTATAAATAAAATAAATTGTTAGAGACAGTAATGATGACAAAATATTGTAAGGAAAGTGGATAGAATCCAGTGCACTAGTAGAGGCATTAGCTTTAGATAGGAGGAGCAAGATGAGTGTCTCTATGTTAGAAGGTGGGAAGGCTAGGTATGTTGATATGGTATTAGGGCTTCAGGAAAGTTATCATTAGGTGGTGTCTTGGTTACTTTTCTCATTACTGAGACAAAATACCCAGCACACAAATTTAAATAAGGAAAAATCTTGTTGTAGCTCAGTTTGTAGAGCTTTCAGTCCATAATCAGCTGGCTCCAAGGTAGGGTGGCATGGCAGATGGGAATCACAGAAGAGAAACAGTTTGTGGCAGGCAGAATGCAGCAACACAATGAAGTAGTAAGCGAAAAGCAGCAAACAATAACAGCAGGTCACTCTCTGTCCCTTATATTCTATCCAGGCTACCCGACTTAGAGTGGCTAACACTCACCCCCCAGAGTGGGCTTTCCCATTACTCACACCCAGAAATATGCCAAACAAATCAGTGGACTAATTTAGTAATCACACACCCTTGATACTAGCATCACACACTTAAGCCAATTATCACACACTCTAGATACAGCTGCCTCTGAAAAACCCTACCTATGACCGCATGAGACTTGGGGGGAAAATATAGACACAAGCCAAAACATACTGCTCCTGGGTCCCCACGAACTCATGCACTTTTCTTTCTTTCTTCCTTCCTTCCTTCCTTCCTTCCTTCCTTCCTTCCTTCCTTCCTTCCTTCCTTCCTTTCTCTTCTTTCTTTCTTTCTTTCTTTCTTTCTTTCTTTCTTTCTTTCTTTCTTTCTTTCTTTCTTTCTTTCTTTCTTTCTTTCTTTCTTTCTT